>PVKC010041278.1:0-12585 GCA_004027635.1 Crocidura indochinensis | reverse complement strand
CCAGGTCTCTTTCTAGTTGGTCGTGTGCAAAGTAAACACCCTACCACTGTGCTGCCACTCTGGCCTCTGAAGCAAATAGGTTTTTTTGGGGGGGTGGGGTGGGGTGGAGGGTGGGGAGGGTCACACCCGGCAGTTCACAGGGGTTACTTCTGGCTCTATGCTCAGAAATCGCTCCTGGCAGGCTCGGGGGACCATATGGGACACTGGGATTCAAACCACTGTCCTTCTGTGTGCAAGGCACATGCCCTACCTCTCCATGCTATCTCTCTGGCCCTACCTGAAGCAAATAGTTTTATTTAAGGAAATGTTCTTAGCAAAATAAGAGGTGGGGGAGGGAAGCAGGGAGAGAGTGAGAGGGTGGGAGGGGGGAGAGAGAGAGAGAGAGAGAGAGAGAGAGAGAGAGAGAGAGAGAGAGAGAGAGAGAGAAGAGAAAATGAACATGGCCTTCTCCATGTTTGGGGGAATTGGGGGAAAATGTTAAAAATTAAATGGTATTTTTATTTTTCTTGGTCTTTGGGCCACAACTCAGTTGTGTTCAGTACTTACTCCTGGATCTGTGTTCAGGGGACTAGATATACTTTTGGGAATCGAACCCAGGTATTTTGTGTTCAAGTCAAGCACTTTATCTGCTATACTATTGCTCTAAGAAAAACATTTCTTTTTATTTGTGTCACTTGTGGTTGTGATATATGTGGGGTTGTGCCCGCTGTGGATAGGCATGTGCCATCTGCATGTAAAGCCTGTGCTCAGCCCACTGAGCAAGCCAACCTCATGGGCAGGCTGATGCAGGCCAGTGTGAGGAATCCTCCCATCTCCTGTATCTCTGTTTCTGTTTGCTCATGATCTGGCAATCTCCACAAGTCTCTTAAAAGGCTCATTCCCGGTCTAGGCTTGATCAGTTAAACTTCCCTTTCATGAATACAAACCAGTACTTTCCCTTTTGTTTTTTAGGTTCCAGAGAAAGCTAATCTATCAGACTTTGAGCTGGAAGTAAGTGTTTTAGGAGAGAATATAGGGAGGGACTAGGATTAAAGCCTAAGTATAAATGATTGGGATTTGACATGCATGGGTTTATTTTGTGTCTTTCCTACCTACCATCTTTTTTCTTGGTGCGGGGAGCTGGAGAACTCTCAGCTGCTCAGGGATTATTCCTGGCCCTGAACTCAGAAATCACTCGTGGCAGGCTCAGGGGACCATATGGGATGCTGAGGATTGAATCCAGTCAGCTGTGTGCAAGGCAAACGCCCTACCCGCTATGCTACCACTGGGCCCTTAACTTACCTCTTTTATTTTGGTGGGTGAGAGGTGGTTCTGTCAGTGCTGAGGGGGCTTGGGGACTACTACTGACACTACTCAGCCAGGCGGTTTAGGCTATGGTTCCATTTGGTGTGGGGTGCTGCTCAGGCTCAGTGGTGTTGGGGGTTACTAGGGCAACACCTGGTTGTGCTGGGTGTGGGAGGGGGACAAGTGGTACCAAGATTCTAACTTAAGTATGTGCTCTACCCTACTGAGAGCTCTCTAGTCCTTTACTTAATTTTCTTTTAAAGCACCATGGTTTATAACATTTTGTTTTCATGTGTGTGTTTTGTTTCTTTTGGATTTGGTTGAGACACAAAGCTATGCCCAGAGCTCAGTGCTGCTCTGTGCTCAGGAATCACTCCTGGCAGAGTTTGGGGTATCACAGAAGGTGTTAGGGATTGGCCTGGATTGCCCATATGCCAGACATAACATCCTTCCTACCATACTATCTCCAACCACTAAGGCTTAATGTTTTGTGCATGTATTTTTCTGTAATATATTTGTTACTTTCATTGTATTTTCAAGTGGGTTTCTAATCAATCTCACATGGGCACCTGTCATAGACAAATGGAATCCGAGTTTGGCTTTGGAGCTCTTGTTCTTCTATTAGATTTTGCCTATGACATGCACCCTTGGAGTTTACTTTGAGCAAAGCAGGAAAAGGGCCATTGTCACTTCTCCAGATTCCTTCCAGGCCTCATACTTGCCACTGGAGCTGTGCTTGGGTTATGGAGCCCCCTTCTGTTCTGTTGGTGCAAGGCCAGAATGCAAACTGCAGAGTACCTCATTGAGTTGCTCCCTGGAATGCCCCCCTGCAGTGTCAAAGGACCTTCACAGGTTCTGTTAGGAAATAGGTATTGTTATATTTGGAAGCAACATTTGACTTGTAGTCAATTGTCTGTATTATGTGTTGCGAGATACTTCAGAAAAATATTTGTCCTAGGGAGAAAATATTTTGATGTTTGATATATTCCTACATATTTCAAAACAGTGATGAAGAAATATTTAACATAAAAGCTAAAGTAGTATGAGTTGGTTTTTTTTTTTTTTTTTTGAGGGGTGGGTTGGACTTGGGGAAGGTTTAGGCCTTACATGTCATTGCTCAAGGCCTGTTTCTAGCTCTGCTCAGGGCCTAGTGATGTTGATGACTTGAACCAGAGTCAGCAAGATGTAAGACAAGTACTTTAACCCCTTTGTCCTTGGAATGATTTTACGGTGAAGTGGTTATATTGTAGTGATACCTATTTAATATTTAAATTATAGCTAAATAGTTGCTTTAATAATAATAGATTTTTGTGTTTGGGCTACGCCTGCCAGTGCCCAGGGCTTAATCCTGGTTCTGCTCATGTGTGGTGCTTGGGATAGAACCTTGATGCAAAGCACATACTTTCTTTGGTCCGCAAATTCTGGGTTTTTATTGTCACTGTCTAACCTGATACCATGTTTTCTGTTTTTCCTATAGGTATCCCAAAGGCATTCATGTTGAAACTTTAGAAACTGAAAAGGTAACCTCAAGAATTATCCAGGCTGGCCCTGGAGCAGTTAGGGTGCTTGCTTTGCATGCAACCAACCCAGGTTTGATCCCTGGCATCAGATCTGGTTCCCTGGCACTATCAGGAGTAACCTTTGAACATTTTGGGTGTGGCCCAAAGATAAAAGAAAAAAGATCCAGGGCTAACAACTAAACCTAAGTTGAAACCCATGATTTTATGCCTGCCTCTGCTTCCTTTGAGTTGATGACCATGGGGACATCATTCCACTTCTCTAAGCTGATTTCCCTCATTTACACATGAACCTGATATGTGGTTGTGACTACTAATGGGACATGCCTTTCTGATAACTTTTGGTAGTAAGCAAGTGCAGAGACGGAAATGAATATGCATGGTATGGCATGCTCTTTTAACAGTAAAATGCTGCAGTGAGGCCAGAATGATAGTATAGTGGGGAAAGCACTTGGCTTGCACACAGCCAACCTGGATTTGATCATCGGCATTCCATATGTTTTCCATGCTCAGGAGTGATTCCTGTGCGTAGACCCAGAAGTAAACCCTGAACATCATTGGCTATGGCCCCTCAACAGCAGTATCACCAAAGAAAGCTGAATGTGTGTGCTGTGAGGTCAGCCTTAAGACTCTCTTACCTATACAGTGTGCATGAAAAATGACTTTCTGCTTTGGGAGCAAATAGAAGGGGATTCCAGACTGTATTACATGAACATAGTTATGAGTCGGTTCTTTCCCAGGAGAGCAGGTAATGGTGGCTTGATAGTGTGCTTCCTTTTAGAATTAGAATTTAGCTGGTGCCAACGAGATAGGCCACAGGTTATAACAGCTGTTCAGCCTGTGCTGACACCCTGAGTTCCATCCTTGGCACTGAAGAAATGAGGTCCTACAAATGAAAGATTGGAGGGCTTGGGGGCCATAACTTAGTGTTAGATCGACTACTTGCTGTATGATCTGAGGGCTTGCGTTTGATCCCTTGTCTTCTTCCCTCCTTCCAAAAATACAATCCTTCCCCTCCAAAAATACAACTGAGTTAGTATTTGAAGCACCTTAACACGGTGCAGACCTTGCATATAGTTTAATGAATATATATATCATAGCACCAAGTATGTTAATCTGATATTAAATTAAGAGATTAGGTAAATTGGGACCAGAGAAAGAGAGCATGGGGAATAAGATATTTACCTTGCAAGACCACAAACCGAAATTTGATTTCTTATACCCCAGACAGTCATCTTAGCCTTACCATGAATGATCCTTGAGTATAAAGCTAGGAATAAGCCTGAAACTGCCAAATATAACCAAAAAACAAATCAAACAATATTACTAATTTTATTATAAATTATCAAACTTTGGCCAGGAGGTTTGATCGATAAGAAAACGTGCAACTTAGTATGTGATAAGTAAAGTGCTTGTTCTTTGATTATATGGTAAGTCACTAGATGCCAGGCATTGTTCTTCTGTTTAAAATATGCTATAGAGGGGCTGGGCGGTGGCGCTGGAGGTAAGGTGCCTGCCTTGTCTGCGCTAACCTAGGACAAACCACGGTTCGATCCCCGGTTCCCCAGATGGTCCCCGTGCCTGCCAGGAGCGACTTCTGAGCGAATAGCCAGGAGTAACCCCTGAGCGTCACTGGGTGTGACCCAAAAACCAAAAAAAAAAAAAGAAATGCTATAGAAATATTTTTGTGTCAGTTATTTTGCAATTCATGTTACGTGCACTGAAATTTCTTAAGTTTTCTATTTTGGAACCTTATTCTCCCCGTGTGTCCAATGCAGCTGAATGTCTGTTGTGTTGGGTAGGTAAACTACTGAAAAATGTGGAGACACAAGGAGAGATAGCAGAGCAGTAGGGCTTTTGTCTTACATGCAGCTGATCCAATATGAACGGTGATTCAAATTCTGGCAGCCTGGCAGGCCCCCCAGCCTGCCAGGAGCAATTTCTGAGTGTAGAGCCAGGAATAACCCCTGAACACTGCCGGGTGTTACCCCCCCCAAAAAAAAAAAAAAAAAGAAAAGAAAAGAAAAGTGAAGACATGGGCTAAGTTTGGACTGTCTTGTAACAACAAATTAATTTTCAGGGACCGGAGAGATAGCATGGAGTTAGTGTATTTGCCTTATAAGCAGAAGGACGGTGGTTCGAATCCTGGCATCCCATATGGTCCCCCGAGCCTGCCAGGAGCCCTGAGAATTGTTGGGTGTGACTCAAAAACCAAAAAAAAAAAAAAAAAAAAAAAAATTTCAGTGGCATTTAAAAGTGCTTTTAAAGTGCACTTCTAAAAGCTTAGGGTATGAAATCCTGTGCTTCGATAAACATAACTTCTAAGGGGAGCAGTATCTGAATTTGGATGGGAGAGTAAGGTTCTTTCCAGAAAACTGCACATCTATTTTATCTTTTAGAAAGAGAGGTACATAGTTATCAGCAAAGTAGATGAAGAAGAGCGCAAAAGGAGAGAACAGCAGAAACACGCCAAAGAGCAGGTAATGGCATTTTGTTCTTTTCCTGTGGATGAGAAGTGGCAGTGATGATTCATTTTTGTGATATCTGGAGCATTATGAACTGTTTAATGATTAGGTTTCTACCGTGAAAGAATCGAATTTGTAGAAAATAGAGTGAGAATAGACTGAGAGGGAACTGGGCACCCCAAACAGCTTGACGTTTAGTAGGCCACCAGTGTTTACTATTGTGATATAGTCTTAAGGAAAAATTTGTCATAATGGAATTGTTTGCTACTGAGTTCCTCTGGTACATTATTAATTTCTTTTTAATTAAGAACTGGAATGTATGTTAATGGAAACATTATTGTTGGGAAATTGTATAAGTAATAAATGAGAGTTATTAAATTAAAAAAAAAAGAACTGGAATGTAGGGGCTAGAGAGATAGCATGGAGGTAGAGTGTTTGCCTTGCATGCAGAAGGACAATGGTTCGAAACTCGGCGTCCCATATGGTCCTCCAAGCCTGCCAGGAGCGACTTCTGAGCGCAGAGCCAGGAGTAGCCCTGAGTGCTGTCGGGTGTGACATCCCCCACCCCCCCAAAAAAAAGAACCAGAATGTAGCTTTATGGTGGAGCATATATGCTCACAGGATGGTTTGATCCCCAGCATCACCAAAAAATAAAACAATTCAAAAATGAAAGAGTGCTTGCTGGACAGAAAAGATGAGAAGGGCTTTTGAATATTGAAGACATGCAAATTTCCAAGTAGCTTTCTTTTTTTTTTTTTTTTTTGGTTTTTGGGCCACACCCGGTGACGCTCAGGGGTTACTCCTGGCTATTCGCTCAGAAGTCGCTCCTGGCAGGCACAGGGGGCCATATGGGGAACTGGGGGATCGAACCGTGGTCCGTCCTAGGTTAGCGCAGGCACCTTATCTCCAGCGCCACCGCCTGGCTAAGTTGCATGCTTTGTACAGTGCTCAACAAAATTTCCATAAATTAAAAAAAATCTTAAATAAAATGAAATAATAAGGGGGGACAGAAAAATAATATACTTGCCTTGCATCTGCAGAACCAGGTATGCCCCAAACACAGTTGGGCATGACCCAACGAGTAGTAAAATAAAATTACAATAAGAAAGCTACTTGGGGGGCCGGGCGGTGGCACTGCAGGTAAGGTGCCTTTCTTGCCTGCGCTAACCTAGGACGGACCGCGGTTCGATCCCCCAGTTCCCCATATGGTCCCCCGTGCCTGCCAGGAGCGACTTCTGAGCGAATAGCCAGGAGTAACCCCTGAGCGTCACCGGGTGTGGCCCAAAAACCAAAAAAAAAAAAAAAAAAGAAAGCTACTTGGAAATTTGCATGTCTTCAATATTCAAAAGCCCTTCTCATCTTTTCTGTCCAGCAAGCACTCTTTCATTTTTGAATTGTTTTATTTTTTGGTGATGCTGGGGATCAAACCATCCTGTGAGCATATATGCTCCACCATAAAGCTACATTCTGGTTCTTTTTTTTGGGGGGGTGGGGGATGTCACACCCGACAGCACTCAGGGCTACTCCTGGCTCTGCGCTCAGAAGTCGCTCCTGGCAGGCTTGGAGGACCATATGGGACGCCGAGTTTCGAACCATTGTCCTTCTGCATGCAAGGCAAACACTCTACCTCCATGCTATCTCTCTAGCCCCTACATTCCAGTTCTTTTTTTTTTAATTTAATAACTCTCATTTATTACTTATACAATTTCCCAACAATAATGTTTCCATTAACATACATTCCAGTTCTTAATTAAAAAGAAATTAATAATGTACCAGAGGAACTCAGTAGCAAACAATTCCATTATGACAAATTTTTCCTTAAGACTATATCACAATAGTAAACACTGGTGGCCTACTAAACGTCAAGCTGTTTGGGGTGCCCAGTTCCCTCTCAGTCTATTCTCACTCTATTTTCTACAAATTCGATTCTTTCACGGTAGAAACCTAATCATTAAACAGTTCATAATGCTCCAGATATCACAAAAATGAATCATCACTGCCACTTCTCATCCACAGGAAAAGAACAAAATGCCATTACCTGCTCTTTGGCGTGTTTCTGCTGTTCTCTCCTTTTGCGCTCTTCTTCATCTACTTTGCTGATAACTATGTACCTCTCTTTCTAAAAGATAAAATAGATGTGCAGTTTTCTGGAAAGAACCTTACTCTCCCATCCAAATTCAGATACTGCTCCCCTTAGAAGTTATGTTTATCGAAGCACAGGATTTCATACCCTAAGCTTTTAGAAGTGCACTTTAAAAGCACTTTTAAATGCCACTGAAATTTTTTTTTTTTTTTTTTTTTTTTTGGTTTTTGAGTCACACCCAACAATTCTCAGGGCTCCTGGCAGGCTCGGGGGACCATATGGGATGCCAGGATTCGAACCACCGTCCTTCTGCTTATAAGGCAAATACACTAACTCCATGCTATCTCTCCGGTCCCTGAAAATTAATTTGTTGTTACAAGACAGTCCAAACTTAGCCCATGTCTTCACTTTTCTTTTCTTTTCTTTTTTTTTTTTTTTTTGGGGGGGGTAACACCCGGCAGTGTTCAGGGGTTATTCCTGGCTCTACACTCAGAAATTGCTCCTGGCAGGCTGGGGGGCCTGCCAGGCTGCCAGAATTTGAATCACCGTTCATATTGGATCAGCTGCATGTAAGACAAAAGCCCTACTGCTCTGCTATCTCTCCTTGTGTCTCCACATTTTTCAGTAGTTTACCTACCCAACACAACAGACATTCAGCTGCATTGGACACACGGGGAGAATAAGGTTCCAAAATAGAAAACTTAAGAAATTTCAGTGCACGTAACATGAATTGCAAAATAACTGACACAAAAATATTTCTATAGCATTTCTTTTTTTTTTTTTGGTTTTTGGGTCACACCCAGTGACGCTCAGGGGTTACTCCTGGCTATTCGCTCAGAAGTCGCTCCTGGCAGGCACGGGGACCATCTGGGGAACCGGGGATCGAACCGTGGTTTGTCCTAGGTTAGCGCAGACAAGGCAGGCACCTTACCTCCAGCGCCACCGCCCAGCCCCTCTATAGCATATTTTAAACAGAAGAACAATGCCTGGCATCTAGTGACTTACCATATAATCAAAGAACAAGCACTTTACTTATCACATACTAAGTTGCACGTTTTCTTATCGATCAAACCTCCTGGCCAAAGTTTGATAATTTATAATAAAATTAGTAATATTGTTTGATTTGTTTTTTGGTTATATTTGGCAGTTTCAGGCTTATTCCTAGCTTTATACTCAAGGATCATTCATGGTAAGGCTAAGATGACTGTCTGGGGTATAAGAAATCAAATTTCGGTTTGTGGTCTTGCAAGGTAAATATCTTATTCCCCATGCTCTCTTTCTCTGGTCCCAATTTACCTAATCTCTTAATTTAATATCAGATTAACATACTTGGTGCTATGATATATATATTCATTAAACTATATGCAAGGTCTGCACCGTGTTAAGGTGCTTCAAATACTAACTCAGTTGTATTTTTGGAGGGGAAGGATTGTATTTTTGGAAGGAGGGAAGAAGACAAGGGATCAAACGCAAGCCCTCAGATCATACAGCAAGTAGTCGATCTAACACTAAGTTATGGCCCCCAAGCCCTCCAATCTTTCATTTGTAGGACCTCATTTCTTCAGTGCCAAGGATGGAACTCAGGGTGTCAGCACAGGCTGAACAGCTGTTATAACCTGTGGCCTATCTCGTTGGCACCAGCTAAATTCTAATTCTAAAAGGAAGCACACTATCAAGCCACCATTACCTGCTCTCCTGGGAAAGAACTGACTCATAACTATGTTCATGTAATACAGTCTGGAATCCCCTTCTATTTGCTCCCAAAGCAGAAAGTCATTTTTCATGCACACTGTATAGGTAAGAGAGTCTTAAGGCTGACCTCACAGCACACACATTCAGCTTTCTTTGGTGATACTGCTGTTGAGGGGCCATAGCCAATGATGTTCAGGGTTTACTTCTGGGTCTACGCACAGGAATCACTCCTGAGCATGGAAAACATATGGAATGCCGATGATCAAATCCAGGTTGGCTGTGTGCAAGCCAAGTGCTTTCCCCACTATACTATCATTCTGGCCTCACTGCAGCATTTTACTGTTAAAAGAGCATGCCATACCATGCATATTCATTTCCGTCTCTGCACTTGCTTACTACCAAAAGTTATCAGAAAGGCATGTCCCATTAGTAGTCACAACCACATATCAGGTTCATGTGTAAATGAGGGAAATCAGCTTAGAGAAGTGGAATGATGTCCCCATGGTCATCAACTCAAAGGAAGCAGAGGCAGGCATAAAATCATGGGTTTCAACTTAGGTTTAGTTGTTAGCCCTGGATCTTTTTTCTTTTATCTTTGGGCCACACCCAAAATGTTCAAAGGTTACTCCTGACAGTGCCAGGGAACCAGATCTGATGCCAGGGATCAAACCTGGGTTGGTTGCATGCAAAGCAAGCACCCTAACTGCTCCAGGGCCAGCCTGGATAATTCTTGAGGTTACCTTTTCAGTTTCTAAAGTTTCAACATGAATGCCTTTGGGATACCTATAGGAAAAACAGAAAACATGGTATCAGGTTAGACAGTGACAATAAAAACCCAGAATTTGCGGACCAAAGAAAGTATGTGCTTTGCATCAAGGTTCTATCCCAAGCACCACACATGAGCAGAACCAGGATTAAGCCCTGGGCACTGGCAGGCGTAGCCCAAACACAAAAATCTATTATTATTAAAGCAACTATTTAGCTATAATTTAAATATTAAATAGGTATCACTACAATATAACCACTTCACCGTAAAATCATTCCAAGGACAAAGGGGTTAAAGTACTTGTCTTACATCTTGCTGACTCTGGTTCAAGTCATCAACATCACTAGGCCCTGAGCAGAGCTAGAAACAGGCCTTGAGCAATGACATGTAAGGCCTAAACCTTCCCCAAGTCCAACCCACCCCTCAAAAAAAAAAAAAAAAAACCAACTCATACTACTTTAGCTTTTATGTTAAATATTTCTTCATCACTGTTTTGAAATATGTAGGAATATATCAAACATCAAAATATTTTCTCCCTAGGACAAATATTTTTCTGAAGTATCTCGCAACACATAATACAGACAATTGACTACAAGTCAAATGTTGCTTCCAAATATAACAATACCTATTTCCTAACAGAACCTGTGAAGGTCCTTTGACACTGCAGGGGGGCATTCCAGGGAGCAACTCAATGAGGTACTCTGCAGTTTGCATTCTGGCCTTGCACCAACAGAACAGAAGGGGGCTCCATAACCCAAGCACAGCTCCAGTGGCAAGTATGAGGCCTGGAAGGAATCTGGAGAAGTGACAATGGCCCTTTTCCTGCTTTGCTCAAAGTAAACTCCAAGGGTGCATGTCATAGGCAAAATCTAATAGAAGAACAAGAGCTCCAAAGCCAAACTCGGATTCCATTTGTCTATGACAGGTGCCCATGTGAGATTGATTAGAAACCCACTTGAAAATACAATGAAAGTAACAAATATATTACAGAAAAATACATGCACAAAACATTAAGCCTTAGTGGTTGGAGATAGTATGGTAGGAAGGATGTTATGTCTGGCATATGGGCAATCCAGGCCAATCCCTAACACCTTCTGTGATACCCCAAACTCTGCCAGGAGTGATTCCTGAGCACAGAGCAGCACTGAGCTCTGGGCATAGCTTTGTGTCTCAACCAAATCCAAAAGAAACAAAACACACACATGAAAACAAAATGTTATAAACCATGGTGCTTTAAAAGAAAATTAAGTAAAGGACTAGAGAGCTCTCAGTAGGGTAGAGCACATACTTAAGTTAGAATCTTGGTACCACTTGTCCCCCTCCCACACCCAGCACAACCAGGTGTTGCCCTAGTAACCCCCAACACCACTGAGCCTGAGCAGCACCCCACACCAAATGGAACCATAGCCTAAACCGCCTGGCTGAGTAGTGTCAGTAGTAGTCCCCAAGCCCCCTCAGCACTGACAGAACCACCTCTCACCCACCAAAATAAAAGAGGTAAGTTAAGGGCCCAGTGGTAGCATAGCGGGTAGGGCGTTTGCCTTGCACACAGCTGACTGGATTCAATCCTCAGCATCCCATATGGTCCCCTGAGCCTGCCACGAGTGATTTCTGAGTTCAGGGCCAGGAATAATCCCTGAGCAGCTGAGAGTTCTCCAGCTCCCCGCACCAAGAAAAAAGATGGTAGGTAGGAAAGACACAAAATAAACCCATGCATGTCAAATCCCAATCATTTATACTTAGGCTTTAATCCTAGTCCCTCCCTATATTCTCTCCTAAAACACTTACTTCCAGCTCAAAGTCTGATAGATTAGCTTTCTCTGGAACCTAAAAAACAAAAGGGAAAGTACTGGTTTGTATTCATGAAAGGGAAGTTTAACTGATCAAGCCTAGACCGGGAATGAGCCTTTTAAGAGACTTGTGGAGATTGCCAGATCATGAGCAAACAGAAACAGAGATACAGGAGATGGGAGGATTCCTCACACTGGCCTGCATCAGCCTGCCCATGAGGTTGGCTTGCTCAGTGGGCTGAGCACAGGCTTTACATGCGGATGGCACATGCCTATCCACAGCGGGCACAACCCCACATATATCACAACCACAAGTGACACAAATAAAAAGAAATGTTTTTCTTAGAGCAATAGTATAGCAGATAAAGTGCTTGACTTGAACACAAAATACCTGGGTTCGATTCCCAAAAGTATATCTAGTCCCCTGAACACAGATCCAGGAGTAAGTACTGAACACAACTGAGTTGTGGCCCAAAGACCAAGAAAAATAAAAATACCATTTAATTTTTAACATTTTCCCCCAATTCCCCCAAACATGGAGAAGGCCATGTTCATTTTCTCTTCTCTCTCTCTCTCTCTCTCTCTCTCTCTCTCTCTCTCTCTCTCTCTCTCTCTCTCTCCCCCCTCCCACCCTCTCACTCTCTCCCTGCTTCCCTCCCCCACCTCTTATTTTGCTAAGAACATTTCCTTAAATAAAACTATTTGCTTCAGGTAGGGCCAGAGAGATAGCATGGAGAGGTAGGGCATGTGCCTTGCACACAGAAGGACAGTGGTTTGAATCCCAGTGTCCCATATGGTCCCCCGAGCCTGCCAGGAGCGATTTCTGAGCATAGAGCCAGAAGTAACCCCTGTGAACTGCCGGGTGTGACCCTCCCCACCCTCCACCCCACCCCACCCCCCCAAAAAAACCTATTTGCTTCAGAGGCCAGAGTGGCAGCACAGTGGTAGGGTGTTTACTTTGCACACGACCAACTAGAAAGAGACCTGG
>PVKC010041277.1:0-12192 GCA_004027635.1 Crocidura indochinensis | reverse complement strand
TCAGCAGAAGAAGAAAAAAAAGCACTGAGAGCAACTGTGAAGACAGCTTTCTGTCTTTTAAAATATTTTCTCTAAAACATACCCATTAATGTTTAACCATGTTAACATTAACTTACACTTATATCACCCAATTCCCTTCCAGAAGAAAACCTGGCAACTTTGCTGAGAGGTTTTGGTTAACAGAATTGTTAAAGTGCTACAACCTACAGGGCACAGGCACCTTCACTCCACCCCACAACAAAGAATTATTCCTGCCCAGGCCAGTGTTGTAGTTGGATGGATTGGAGTGGTAGTACAGTTGGTAGGGCACTTACCTTGCATGTAGATAACCTGACTTCAATCCCCAGCATTCTATCTGGTCCCTTAAGTTCACCAGGAATAATTCCTGAGTGAAGAGCCAGAAATAACTCCCTGAGCATTGCTGAGTGTGGCCCAAAAACAAAACAAGACAAAAACTCTCTAGTCCTGGCCCAGAGTCACAAAATTTCATTCTTTTTTTTTTTTTTTGGTCCCCTAAATTCCTAATACAGACCAGGCAAGGGTCTGGGTTGAGGTGTATATGGGGTGCATTTACTGTACCTCCTCTTTCTATACAGTCAGTGTAAAGAACACAGCCTGTGATAAGAATTGGGAGGCCTTATTTTTTTTCTTTCCTTTTCTTTTTATTTTTTTTATTTTATTTTTTTTTGACTTTTTTTTCACCCCCTTCATCAGTGCAAGTTCCTCACCACCAATGTCAAAATTTCATTCTTAACTACCCAATAGCTGACTGTGGCCAGCATGTCAGACATGCAAGGGACAGCAGAAGTCCACTATACTACATTTTTAAATATTTATTTAAAGTATTGTAAAATATTGTAAATATTTTAAATAAATATTTAAGATATTTATTTATAAAGAAGCACCACTTCCACCAAAAATATTTTTTCTCTAGAATTTGCGATTTCAGCTGATTCATACCTCACTTTTTCCCTGCATTTTAGAGTACTTAAAAATACGCAGATCAGCCAAAGAAGCAATTTGGGTGACATCCATGAAAGTGTTACCACAATCCCCAGGGAATCTACAGAGTCAGGCAGGCCCTTCTCTCCCAGTCCAAATCTGTCCCCAACTCCTCACCTCCCTCTAATCTCTGGGTTTTGTGATCAGAGCAATTGCCTATTTACTGGGATTCTTCTCAGAAATATGTTTGTGTTTTATGTGTCCGCAGTTCGCAAAGACTTTGTCCTTAGAAGCTTTTCAGACTTCCCTTTCTGTAACAAATTCTTGAAAATTAAATTCTCATCCATCTCTGGGTAAGTTAGCCATGATCACAAGGAGAGAAGGAAGGAAGGAACTCACAGTTAAAGATCATGCTGCTGTGGCCTATGTCACATGTGTTCACCCGTTCACTCAGGGAGATGATTCATTTTAAGACTTGAAGTGAGAAACAATAGTCTAAGGCAATTTCTTTTGAATTTGTCATAGTCCATAATCAGGTTAGGGCTTTTATTTTCTTCTTTGTGCCCAGAAGTTAATTATTAAATCAGTCCTGAGTTCAGACACCAGTAATGTGTTTGAGAAATACTGGCACTGGGACTCTGGCAGTGGTTGGTTCTGTAGAAAGATAGGTCAATAGTAAAGAGAAACTTTATCTTATTCATGAAACACCTTCCCATAAATCACACACACACACACACACACACACACACACACACACACACACACACACACACACATTGTGCTCACAACCTAAGAAAACATTATACAGGTTGGTCCTTTATCTCTTGGGCTTTGAGCTAACTGTAACATTTTAGACAGACACTCTCTGTCTTTTGCTCTGTGACCAAGACATTTTTATTTTAAGACAACAGGTAAGAAAGTCGAAAAAATATAAGATGTGGTAGGAAACACATAAGTAAGAATTCATAATGGCAGCCATATTTGGCCTAGACAGAAAGCTAAGTTTTCTCAGAGGCCAAGTTATATTTAGCTTTCTTCTGCTCTTTACAATTGGTAAAGCCAGCTTCAGCAACACTCCTTTTGAAGTTTTCCAAGGCCACACAGAGATGTGAAAAAAAGAGCATAGGATTTAAAGCAAGATGAATCTAGCTCAAATAGGCCATTTAGGGGTATCTGTGCCCTTGGACAAATTCTTTTATCATCTCTGTGTTTCAGTTCTTTTATCTGTAAAATGGGGATAAAAATATCCAACTCTTATCAAGAGCTCTTTGCAATGCCTAAGGTTTATGTAAATAATAGTTCTTATTCCCATTGAGCAAGATATAAACTGTCAATCCAATGACAGGTTGGAGTTTCAGGATCTGAGCCAAACTCTGATGATGGGTCTGATGTGTGGTCATTTCTGTAGGTCTGATGTGCGGTCATTTCTGTAGGCTTTGGCGCCTGAGCCCCTTTGTAGGAAGAGATACAAAGAAAGGAGTTACTATTCCATCTCTTCAATCCCACCCCTCTCCACCCTTTCTGGCCAGGGTTCATCCTCCAGCTCAGATGGAACATTGCCACTGAGCATAAGGCCCTGCATGGCATTCCATTCTGCTAAAAAGTCCCATCTCGATGAAATGTGGACAGTCAGTGCCAGGAAGATAAATGAGTAACATTTGTGAAAGTATTTGAATTCTTCAAAAGGAAAGAGCCATGCTGATCCTGGGTATTTTTGTGAAGATAATTGGAATTTAAAAGATAATATTTGGGTTGATTAATGTCTACTCTGATTTTTTTTTTTTTTGTCTCTTGGCTTTAGAGAGACTGAAAGAAAGATTCAGAATTCCGTCTGTTTTTAAAGAGTAAAAGTAAGCAGAGGGCACAGCAGAATTCAGTGTCCAAATGTGGAAGCCCTCACTCCTTGGTATGGCCACTTTACCCAGAGGCATCCCAGTTTCCACTCAAGTGGGTCATGGCTCACCCATAGTAGAATGCAACGCATCACCCCCACTCCCATCTAATTCAATCTATAATGCCCAGAAGTCCCAGTGTAAGTCAGAAGTCAAACTGTGTTCCATGCCATTCAAAGAAGCACAAAAAGAATAGAAGCTCTTGTGTTGGAGTGATAGCACAGTGGTAGAGTGTTTGCCTTGTATGCGGCCGGCAGACCTGGGACTGACCCACATTCAATCGCTGGCATCCTGTATGATACCCCAAGTCTGCCAGAAGCAATTTCTGAATGCAGAGCCAGAGTAACCCCTGAGTATCACCTTTTGGTGTGGCCCAAAAACCCAAAAAAAATAAAAGAAATAAAAGAAAAAGAAAAAGAATAGGTGCTCTCAAGGATAGATTAAGCAAGGACCAAATAGATGGTAAGACCATTGAACAAGACATAAGATGATAGGAACTTTGGAAGGTGTGAATCCTCACCAAGGTATTCTTGGGGGTACCTAGAAAAATGAGAGAATGAGGGATAGCTTTGCCATGGCAAGAATAGAGCGAAACAGAGCATTCCAGCCTCAAGGGATATGCACCCAAACTCCTAGAGCTAAGGAGAGGCCAGAAGGGTGAGCAGATGTCATTGAAGAATCTGACTTAGCAGGAAGTTGGGATGCCCCTGGGTGAGAAAGGAAGAGCTTAGAGTCTTTATGCCCAGACAGGTGACTGGATCTCCACAGAACATGAGAGAATTTTGTGGAAGATGTGAGAATGAGAAAGCAATGAAAGATCCTCAGTTCATGCACAAACTAGATATTTCTTTAACATGCAGCACTGTGAAAAGCAAATAGTTATATAAACTAATACCAATCTCAGACATTGCCTTGGCATCAAAGGAAGAGCAGATACTTCCAAAAGGTACCTATGAGGAGCTGGAAAATATTTGTTATCTCTATAAATGCCAGTGCAAGATTTAAGAAAAAAAGACAAGTTAAAAGGTTTTGTCTTGACCCTAACGGTTGTTATGGTCAAACTGATTAATAGATAAGTCAAAAGAGATAGCAAATCACAAGTTGTCTTCCTTCAGTTGGTTGGGTCAGATAATTCTGGTATTATGTTATACCAGTAATTAAAGGCCCAAGGAGTTGACAATAGCAGGATTTTTTTATCTTATATCTCTTTTTTAAATAAAACTTTACTTTTGGAATTAATCCTAGCCTCTCTTTCTCTTGCCCAGTTATTAAAATACAATCAACATATAAGATTGTATTTACTGGCTGATGAGAGCACAAGGGTAAGACACTTATCTTGCACAAAGTCAAGTGTGGCTCAATCCCCAGCATCACTTATAGTACCGTTGCAACAAAAGAAATTTCTGAGCATCACAGAGTGTAGTCAAAATCCCTACTAAAAGAAGATTTGAGTTAATTATACTATGGAATGATTTGATACATGGCAAATGCTGTCAACTGTTTACCACCATAAGGTTAATTAATACATTCTTCATCTCACATAATTGCCACTTTGTTGGCAGCACTATGGTAAGAGGATTAAATATAACCCCATCACATCTTTCAAATACACAATATAGTATTATTGTAACCAAATTTATGATAACTCTGTTTCTATCCCATTTCTAATGATAAAAAGTAATTAGTCAAGGTTTAATGGGGAGGGATAAGTACATAAGAAAAGTAGGAGGAAGGCATCTAGAGAAAGAAAAGAGTAATTTTTAGAATCCGAGATTCTGCTTTATAGAATAGAAAAAATAGTGATGTCCTTGGATGAATGGAAAGTTAAAGATATCATATATTATTAGGAAACGTGCTGCTAACCCAGTATGTCACCATGCTTCATAAAGTAAAAACAAGAACTATGCTTTTCAATCTCTTCTGCAAATTATTCAGAGTTTGTAGGCTACTCAGTTTTTTAGCAGTATTGGCTCTAGCTTAAAACTGGAAAGAAAATTGAGTGTCTTGGCAAGAATAAGATGAAGCAACAAGAATTCCTGTAGGTCTCCCCAGAAAAGAAAGATCCCAGAATGTAAGATAAAGTGCTTATTGCTTAACTAGTTTAGAGAAATAGAAAACTAAAATTTTCTGTTATTGTCCCAACACTCTGACAATAAGAAATACATAAATTCCACAACTTCTTTATCCACTCAGCTGTCTTTGGATATCTATGTTGTTTCCATATTTTGGCAATGGCTATTATACTACGTGCTACGATAAACATGGGTGTGATCTCTCTTTTTGGATAAGTGTTTTATGTTCCAGAATTTATGCCAAGAAGTGGAATCACTGGGCTCTCCCTATTCTTATTTTGTTGAGACAGAATGAGAAAGACAATCACAAGATTATCTCAATGACCTGTGGTTTATAGGGAAACAAAATACAAAATGGATAATATTGATTGGTAGGACTCTTGATACTTGAATTTAAAGTCTAATCTTCTGAACATAGTGAGATAGCACAGAAGCATGGGGAGAGTGTCTTGGGCTCTTTGTTAGAGGTTAAGTGAAATAACTGTGTATACCAAGAGCATACATGTCAATACCATTGTGAACACATGACCTTAACCATAAAAAAAATTGTTTAATCATAAATGCAAGTGAAAGAGATAGTTAAGTTAAAGACAGTTAAAGCACTTCTTTGCATGCTGATGACCCAGATGTGATCCCCACCACCATGTAGTTCCCATCATTAGGGTATCTTAGAGCACAGATCTGTGAAAAGCCTTTCAACCATGCTGGGTGTAAATTTAAACTTAAAGAATATATTATGATGATTTATTCACATTTTCCATCTTTCAGGCATATGTATGAGATATATTTATGATGGCAGAGATGAAATATAAGTAGTTTACAACCAGGATGAATTATGTCTTATTCTCTTGTAATAAACAATATTATTCTCAGATCTATATTCCCCAGACAGCCAAGTCAAGCTTGCTTTTAAAATGATCCATGTAAAAAGACAACATATCAGTGTGTTTGGGAGGCAAGGGGAGTTTATGAAGCAGGAAGAGATAGGGGCTGAATCTCCTTGCGAAGTTGGTGATGTAGAAAAATGGGAGCTCGGTTGTATGATAAGAATCTAAGAAAAGAACATAGATAAATTAATGTCTGCTATTTCTTATTCTAAAGTCCAATCATTGTTTTCTAATGCTTTAGTTTAAAACTCTTCCAAGCTGGACTAGCCACTATTTAGGGGAACTGTGAATTTTCCTTCATTTCTCTACTGTAGCATGGAATGTATACTTGGCCACATGGGAATTTGCAGAATACACAGGGCTTTGTTAGGACTTGCTCTAGTTTCAGGACTGGAAGGTTGTGTATTGTTTTGTTTGAGGTAATTTTGCATCCATTGATTTTTACTAGTCTACAACCGTTATATTACATTTTTACACTGTCATGTACACCTCTCTGCCTCCTGTCTTCCTCTTATACGCTATTTTGCTTCTTAAAATCAATTTGAAAAGTAACCTAACTCTTCATGCACGGTGTGACATTTTATTGTGACAATCTGTATTATTTTGGACAATGAGAGACCAATTGGGACATGCTTGTTTTCGTAACATTAATGTATGGGTGCAAGTTTGTTGGTGAGTGCTGGGACTGACTTGTCCATTTGCTCTCATTTTACAGAATGCCCTGTCTAAGGCCACTGTGAAGGAGCTGGCTACACTGCATGGCACCAAATACACATATGGACCAGGAGCAACAACCATTTGTGAGTTTGGGCTTCAAAATGGCACCCAGAATACACTTTCACAGGGTCCTCAAAGCCTGTCCTCTTTAAACCTTTTGCCTGATTGTGAATGTCTTACAAACTTGTCATCAGTTTTCTGTTCATAAAACAAGAAAAAAGAAGACCTTTCTGTCTCTAAGATGCCTCCACCTGCCCCATAGGCATCTCCTGTATGCTAGCCTCACTGGAAAGAAAGAAAGAACGACTGAGAGAAAGCATAAGAGAAGGAGAATGGTGGGGTGGAAGATTTACCAAGAATAAGTCACTGGAGAAGAGGAAAAAAAGATTTGGTTAAAATGAATGTATGGATAAATGAATAAATAGGTGGATGAATGCATGGATAAATGAATGAATGCATGGATAAATAAATGTATGGACATAGGCATGGATGAATGGACAAATTAATAAAAGCACAATTTATGTAACAACATTATAGCTGCTATTATCTCAGCAACAATTAAAGCCAAGCCTATGATAGACCTGAGGAAGCAAACATTATGACTATTCCCACCCTCAAGCTGTTCCAATTTCCTCTTCCTGCTTGGGTGGGCAAGGCTCAGAGTCATTGCCTTTCTGCAACCATCCTACAGTGTTCTTTATTTCCTTCTTCCCAATGACTCATATTTGGTAAACACAAATTACTTATGAGTTGATAAAGTTAACTCTAGCTCCCAAATGCAAGGAAAACTTCAAATTATAAAACAAATGACCTTCTACCTTCGGTATAAAATGCATCACTCCAACAAAAGTTAGCTACAAGTATAACACCTTTTAGAATGCCCTCTAATAAATTGTCCAATCCCTTCCAGCCTGAATCTTTGGCACAATAATCTTTGGTCATTAAAAAGGGAAGTCATCTTTTAATTTTTAACTTCTCCTTCCTAGACTGAAAATAAAACGTTTTTTTTTCCCTGATCTTTATTCATTTTAGATCCTGCTGCTGGGGGCTCTGATGACTGGGCTTATGACCAAGGAATCAAGTACTCCTTCACTTTTGAACTCAGAGATAAAGGCAGATATGGCTTCACCCTTCCTGAAAGCCAGATCCAAGCTACCTGCGAGGAGACCATGCTGGCCATCAAGCACATCGCCAAATATGTCCTGGATCATCCATACTAGGGCAAGCACAATAGCCTATCTATCTGCAACCAGTTCACTCTTTCTTTGTCTCAGCATGTCTGGATGCTCTCCAGATCCTATGTTTCTTGTAATCTTCTGAATTTATTGAATATATCTGGGTCATTCATATTGATCATAATAAAAGCAAATCTTTACAATTGGAAAACGTGCCTGATGCCTGATGCTGTTTCTTTAACATCATGTTATCTCAAAGAAGAGTTGAGACTCATAACAGAAAGATGGTGCTGGGGAGGCTAAGGATTAGGAAAGTTTGGCCAAAACTGGAAGAATGCAGAGATTATCATTCCAATAGAGCAGAGTGTTGTGAAAAAGAAGAAATAGACGTGCAAATTTGGGGTTGCCAAGCCAAACATGAGGTAGGTTGAAGGGACAAATATCTTGGCTTAACCTATACTTTAGCTAACCAAGTTCCTTTGCCTGAAGCTTAGCACATATCAAGTACAAGATAAACATCTTCTGAGAAAAAGAGAACTAAGGAAGAGAATGTTTCTACCCTAAAGGGTGTTGGGTCCTGGTGGAGAATGACTCCCCTGGATTCACTGATTATTTAATTTAGATGGGTTTTCATTTACACTCAGAAGAGTAAGTGCTTGGCAGAGAATAGAAAAATTACTTTTTTTTTTTTTTGAGTTTTTGGGACACACATAGCAGTACTCAAGGTTTACTCCTGGCTCTGTGCGCGCACACACACACACACACACACACACACACACACACACACACACACAATGAGTCATATGAGCTCAAACTTTTCCTTTTTGCTCTTCAGAATCTGTAAGAATAAAAGATGGGTTTCAGAATCTTGAAAGGCCTACTGGAAGGAGGTGGGGATCTTGCCTCAGGCTGAGCTCAAATGTCTGATTTTGGATTTGAAACTTGGTGGAAGAGCAATGGGAAGGAACCCTGAAGGCATTTTGCTTCTTAAGTGGTGTTTTTAAAACCTGCCAGGCTAACTAGGTATCCTGGAGATAAAACAAGAGGGAATTTATTTTGAAGAAACTAGAATAAAGGAAAGTAAAATATAAGTTCGTGGATGTTCATCACATGTATTCCTGAAGTTTTTCAAAATTAGAACCAAATATGTTAAAGTTGAAGTAAAACTGTGCCAAATTTACATTCTAAAATACATTAAAATACAAATACAATATATAATTCAAACTTCAAAATTGCATGTATTTAGGTTACATAAGGGACTAATATTTTTCCAATCATACAACAAAATGTTGTCTTATTGCTTTATATATGTATTCAAGAAAAAATAAATTCTGTGTCTAAAATATATGTTGGAATATTTATAATAGTCCAAGCAAGCTCAAAAATGATTAATTGCATTCATCGACCACTAGATGGCGGCGGTGTTACTGCTACATTTTGTCAAGCAATCGTCAAAATAATTTAATACATCATTCAAATGAACAGAGAAAAATCTCCCTGTTTTACTTAAGCTGTATCCATATTATGAAATGGAACAAGCCCTCCTGTATACTTATCTTAATGGTGCTATAATGCTGCAATTTTATTCAATTCCTGGATACCTTCCAGGTCTCTCCTTGACCCACTTATAGAATTTGACCTAACCTTGAACTAACGGTCCCCATAACTCAAAGTTCAAAAATCATCTGGCTACACAATCAATAAAAAAACTCAAATTCTATAAATTGAGTGCTTTAAAATAAATTTTATTTTTAAAAAATATGGTCTTTTCTAAACTATAAGGAACTTCTTATGAATAGGAATGAAATGAGAATATTAAGAGGCAATAATTCTCATTTAAAATCTCATGTAGCTAAGAGTCTCTGTGCCAGAGGAATTTCTGCTCATGTCTTGCAGACTAAAAGTCAATAGTTTAGATGTGATGATGAGATCCAATTGCCTGAACTCAATGCAAACAGATAAGGAGAGAAGTTGGTTTCAGCCCTCCCCCCATCCCCAAATCCCCCACCCCAATGCATGCAGTAGTATTCAGGTACTTGTACAGGTCATGTAGACAAAGGAGGGTCCCCGCTCTCTTGCTAATTTGAAACTGGTAGGGAGCTTCTCCTCTCTTCTTGATACCTAGGGTCCAGGTCAGGCATTGAGTTTCACCTTCATGCTCTTGCTCTCAACTCCCCAAAGCAGCATTTGACTGATGGCAGGGGAACTTCCCTTTCTCAAACAATATGGCTACCAAATTGCAAGACTGGGTTTTGAGTCTGGATTACAGAAATTCTGCAGACCTAGAATCACGTGTTTTCTAATCACTTTTTCTACCAGCTGATTCATAGAAATTGGCCTAAAAGAGAATTTCAGGCAGAGAAGGAAGAGGAGGAGTTGTTGAGGTTGGTGAGGAAATTTGGTTGTCCAATTGGGTTCTGATGTGTCTCTTTCATCCTCTAATTTGATCAGTCCATCTCCTCCTAAGCACCTGAATAACTCACACACACACACACAAACACACACACACACACATACATACATACATACACACACACACATTTCTGTTCCAAAGTACTACCCTCATGCAATGCATAAAGATATTTTTCAGAAGTATTTTGTTACAACCTCTACGAACAAATCCAATATCCACAACTAAAAGCAATGGATTCTGCTTTCAGTCAACCCTTCATGAAAATCTCAAGATATCGGAGACATTGAACAGATTGAATTTGAATACAGGAAATTAATGAAACAATGCTATAAAACTGAAAGAGAATGTTCGCTTCCTTTTCTACAGTATTTCTCTTATACTGTCAACATTTGAAACATATGGAGAAAATGTGACTTAAAAAATAAAGCAGTGTTTTTCATTCAGATTAGACAATACTACCACAAGAAATCCCAGAAGTGCCAACATTCAGAATGATGGAAAATTATTGCCATGGGAAGCATTCAACTTTAAATCTCTTTCTAAAGTGATTAATTTAACCTATGAAACATCTTAAATAGTCAATTCTAAAATGATATGGTGTCCAACAACTATTCATCCTACACCATACATGCCAAGGCCTTTTCTAAATCTTGATGCAGTAATATATGGTTGTAGTGAAGTCAGCCTGCCAAGACATCAGTTCTGAGAAAAAGCTCCAGAATATTCTTGAAATACATCTATTGTGCTGTTCTTCAGAAACTAAATAATTAGAGAGGGGAGGAAAGTCTTAAAAGCATCACTTGTCTATATTCTGATCCAGAAATAGGTCATTGTCAATAAGCAACTGATATTATAAAGTCAAAGATTCTTTTCAATTTTTGTATCTAACTCTGAGTGATATCTGGAGCCAGCAAATACTTATTTATTCATATTCTCCACAAAAACTAGAAACCTATGCACACTATTTTGAAATAAATAAATCACGCATAAAGAGGTTCAAGAAAATTTTATCAGAGCACTAAATTGAAGGATAATACAGATTTTCCCTTCCTCATTTTTCAGTATTTTGTTGAATTATTTTGCATGGTAATATATTACTTTTACAATCAAAGCAAGACTCCAAAAGCAAAAACATAAAAACATGTTCATGATGTAGTCCCTGTGGAAACAAATACAGAGACATGACATACCTCAAAGTCCAGTTACTACTTAACTGAACTCATGATCCATTCTGCTGCTCAGTTCTACAAACTAAGAGCGGCCAATAGGAAGCTAATCTGCAGAATCTGCCAATGTTCTCATGATGTAGTGGTGAGTCTTCTTTTCAGTGCTACTGTCCACCTGCAGTCCCAAATATATGTCATTTTATTTATCCCATGAAACCAGACTTTTTTTGGCTTGGCCATTTCCCATGCAAGGAAACCAAAGTTTACATGAGAAGAGGTGAAGCTTTATATGTCAGTTTGATGTAAAATCAAGCTCTTGCTTTTTTTCTCAACTCTGCCAAAAGCTCCTTAGATGCTTTAGGAGTCTCCAATCAAATGTCTTCCTCACCAATCTAATGGAGAGGAGGGAGGCTTCCCCAGACACAGTGACATCTCTCCAGTGACACCATTGTGATACCAAACATATGCAAGCGTGATTTTCATGTGTCTTACACGTGTCCATCTCTATTTTTCCCTAGAAAGTTTTTTTAAAGGTATCTTTATTGGACAGTCTTGTGCTAAGCAAAATACATTAGAAAGAAGAAAGATAAACACTTAGCTCTCTCATTCATAAAAAGAAAGAAAAAGAAATTGACTAGACAAAATGAAATCAAAACTACCCTTTGGATTCAGATCACAGGTAGCTGAGGGAGGATGTAAATCAAAAAGGATAGAAAGTAAGAGGGGGGTGCCAGAGAGATAGCATGGAGGTAAGGCATTTGCCTTGCCTGCAGAAGGTCAGTGGTTCAAATCCTGGTACCCCCGAGCCTACCAGGAGTGATTCCTGAGCATAGAGCCAGGAGTAACCCCTGAGCGGTGCTGGGTGTGACCCAAAAACCAAAAATAAATAAATAAATAAATAAATAAATAAATAAATAAATAAATAAAT
>PVKC010041276.1:0-12182 GCA_004027635.1 Crocidura indochinensis | reverse complement strand
GTGACCCCAAAAACCAAAACCAAAAACAAAAAAAACAAACAAAAAAAAAGAAACCGAGATCTTAATTTCTATGTCAAAAATTATGGTACTTATCAAATATATTTCTCTCTCTCTCTTTTTTTTTTTTTGGTTTTTGGGCCACACCCGGTGACGCTCAGGGGTTACTCCTGGCTATTCGCTCAGAAGTCGCTCCTGGCAGGCACGGGGGACCATATGGGGAACCGAACCGTGGTCCGTCCTAGGTTAGCGCAGGCAAGTAGGCACCTTATCTCCAGCGCCACCGCCCGGCCCCCCAAATATATTTCTCAATTTAACTAACGAGCTTAATCCTATACTTTTAATTATATATACATCATATAACAAAAATTCATTTTAATATATTCTTAAGTGATCACATTAAAATTAGTTAACAGTGGCCAGAACAATAGCCCAGCGGTAGGGCATTTGCCAGGTTTGATTCCCGGCAACCCATTTGGTCTCTTGAGCCTGCCTCACTCAGCTCTGTCCTCAGCTCTCTGCTGAGCACAGAGCCAGGTATAGCCACCAGGAAAGGCTCATAATAAGAAAGAAAAAAATCAGTTAACATACTTTGCCATAGTTATAACATGTTTTTCTGTGAGAGCTTTGTAAAGATTTCTTCTATCACATACACAAGCAAATCTACTTAACTACAGTCATCAGGCTATATAATTAGTTCCCATAACATTTATTTTATAGCTGAAGTTTGTAACTTTTGACCTCTTTCATTCCTTTTTTTTTTTTTTTTGGTTTTTGGGTCACACCCGGTGACGCTCAGGGGTTACTCCTGGCTATTCGCTCAGAAGTCGCTCCTGGCAGGCACGGGGGACCATATGGGGAACCGGGGGATCGAACCGCGGTCTGTCCTAGGTTAGCGCAGGCAAGGCAGGCACCTTACCTCCAGCGCCACCGCCCGGCCCCATCTTTCATTCCTTTTGATTGATTTCTACTATTAGAATATTATTTGCTTCTGTTTTTTGTACTAAGAGCTTTTGTTTTTAAAGCTAGAGATAATACAGATAAGAAAGAAGATATGGTATTTGCCTTTTGCTTATTTCACAACTTAATATCTCAGATTCATCCTTGTAGTCGTAAATGGCAAAATTTTGTTCTTTGTTATGGCTAATATTCCGATAAACAAATATATAAACACATACATATATATTACACCATAATATTTTCTTTGTTCATTATAAATAGACATGTAAAACTATTTTTATATTCTGAATATTGTACAAAAATACAGCAATATATAAACATAAATAGGCATAACACATTTCTAGAGCTAGTATTTTCACTTTGTAATAACATTTTATTTTTTCTCGGATGACTTCTTGCTCAGAAGGTTGTGCAGGTCAAGTCTGTGACACCTGGAAGCTCCCTACACCTAACCTGTCAATGCTGAGTCCGAATGGCACCAGGCATCATATAGATGATACATAGAAGGTACACAGTCTAAACTACTTGAACCATACATAACCTAAGCCTCAATATTTTTAATTACGGAAGATTCTTTACACCATTTTCCATAGTAGCTGCACCAACTTACTTTCTCACCAACAGTGCACAAAGAATGGAACTGTTCTTTAGTAAGAACCTTGCTAGTCGTCTGAGGCAGAGAGTGGGAGAAGTGAGGGTATAGATGACTAAATTAGGGAAGGATTAGAACAAAGGTAGTGTTTTTAGGTAGTGTCTTTAGTATGATTAGGACAAAAGTGTCTGCTCTAAACAGGCTAAGAGAGAAACGGAAACTGAGAACACTGATGGAAGACATGGATGCTGAGGAAGGGATTAGTGTTGAAAAACTGAATGCCTAAAATAATAAATAACTTTGCAATTTATTTCAGTGATTAAAAATTCAAATATATATATGTATATGTATACATACACAAGAGTAGTTAGAATGATATATGCTTAAGATCAAGCACAATGACACCAAACAATCCAAAAAGAAAAAATGATAAGAGGTTCGAGCAATTGTACAGCAGGTAGAGTTGTTTGCCTTTCACAATAGATAACCTGAGTTGATCCCTGGTACAAATTATGGGTCCTCCAAGCCCTGCCAGGAGTAATCTCTAAGACTAGTGCAAAGCCAGGAGTGAGTCCTGAGCACAGATAAGTGTGACCCCCCCCCCAGGCCCCCAAGTGAAAAAGCCAAAAAAAAAATTTTTTTTTTAAATAAAACTCACAGGGACTGGAGCGGTGCACAAGGGGTAAGGCATCTGCCTTGTCCGCGCTAGCATAGGACAGACTTCAGTTCTATCCCCCAGTGTCCCATATGGTCTCCCAAGTTGGGAGCGATTTCGGAGTGCACAGCCAGGAGTAACCAACTCTGAGCATCACCGTGTGTGGCCCCCAAACCAAAAATATAAAAAAATAAAACTCATAGAAGTATGTGAGACATACTCAGGCACAACAATTACATCATAAAGGCTCCAGAAAGAAAGAAAAAAGGACAAAATTATTTGAAGAAACAGTGCTTGAGACCTTCCAAAAACTGACACCCAGATAAGTAAAGCTGAAAGAGTTCAAGGCACACATCAAAACTCATAAGTGAGGGCCCGGGAGATAGCATGGAGGTAAGGCGTTTGCCTTTCATGCAAAAGGTCATCGGTTGGAATCCCGGTGCCCCATATGGTCCCCCGTGCCTGCCAGGAGCAATTTCTGAGCATGGAGCCAGGAGTAACCCCTGAGCACTGCCGGGTGTGACCAAAAAAAAAAAAAAAAAAAAACTCATAAGTGAAATGGCAAAAGTAAAAAATATAGGGCAGGAAAGAAAGTACAGAAGTTAAAAGCTTGCCTTGAACAAAGGCTGACCCCCTTTGATCTCTGCCCTGCACATATTTGTCTGGTCACCCAACACTACTGAGTCCACCAGGTGTGGCCAATGTCCTGAAACCCTGTCAAAATAGAGAATACTAAAAGGAGCAAGATAAAAGCAGAGTCTCCTATGAGAAAACCATTTAAAACTATTTGTTTCTCAACCAAGATTTTCCTTATAAATAGGAATTATGTACACATTGAATGCAATAAAAAAAAAGAGGCTAAAATACTCTACTCTGGGGTTGCAATAATATTACAGTGGATAAGGGGCAGACCTTGCATGTGATTCTAGAATTAAGTCTTAAGCATTGCCAGGTATAGCCCTCAAACACAAGCAACAACAAAAATAATTATTTCCTACATGAATATGTCAAATTTATGTAAAGGCTGGAGTGATAGTAAAGGATATATAAATATCCCATAGATATATGTCTCTCAATCATATTGGGTATCAGTACAGATGTATATGCATTTATTTCAAAGTAGTCCATTAAATGTAACGGAATACTTAGGTATATTTGAGTTGAGCAATCAATTTCTGATGCATGTGCAAAAACACACACAAACTATAAATAAACAAATGCAAGTAACACATACGCAGAAAAAGATTTTATTAATAAATAATATGAAATATAAAAATGATATTCACGTGATGAACTTGGTAAAATTAACATATGTATGTATATAAATTTTCAGAACAAATCTAAAGGAAAAGGTACAGTCAGTTACCACTACTCATTTCAGGATTACTTAAAATGAGACTCTGCAGCCTTTCACTCTAAGTTATAAATCCTGTGTTGTTTTAGAAGTATGTATTTATTACGTAACTATGAAATAAAAACTATAAAACATTAAAATCCCAGTCTGTCCTAAAAGCTTTCAAAAATAGAAAATACTACTTAAGGTAGAGTTATTTGAGATGAATGTATGACTTCAAGGTTTCATATAAACCTAAGATAAATATGTGCATAAACATTTACTTAAAGAATTTAAAAGATGGGGAAAATATAAATTTGTAGTAGATTTAATGTTTAACTAAGGCATCACATTATAAATACATTATGAGGGCCAGAGCGATAGTACAGTGGGTAAGGACACTTGCCTTGCACGGGGCTGACATGGGTTCAATTTCCCAGCATTTCATATACTATATAGTCCCCCGTGCACCACCAGGACTATCACTTGAAGCATCACCCTGTGACACACACCCCCTCTGCTGCAAAAAACAAAAATATATTATAAAAGGAGATAGATAGTACAGCAAATAGGATTCTTGCTGTGCATATGTCGACCTAGGTTCAACTTTCAGCACTCCAGATGGTCCCCTGAGCCTACCAGGAGTAATGTAGGCCTAAGTTCAGAGCAGCAAAAATGCCCTTGTGCTGGGTGTGGCCCCCAAACAAAAATATATGAGTTGATAATGATCTTTCTAGCATTTGTTCCACTATCCCAATAGTTTTGTAAACAATGATTTACTTTAGAAAATTCAGCTAATAAAGCAGCAACTGTTTCAATAATTGACTAATTAATTAATAATTAATAAATAATTAACTAATTAATTCAGCTAATAAAGCAGCAACTGTTTCAATAATTAACTGATTTATCAATTTATAAAAGAAAAAGCTTTACATTTAATCTTTCACTTTAAATATTCTCTTTAACAAATGTTTTTCTTAGCAATGCATGTCCTTTCCAAGATCTACTGCCAACTTCTGGCATAGCTGCTTCTTCTATTGCAAAACAATGGTTTGCACGATCTTTTAATTTTATTCACCAGTATCTAGATAGGAAAGTGCCTGAGGCCATCTGTATTGGATTGTGTAGGGTTCCAGAGTTGAAGGACAAGACCACAGAACTGGAATAAAGTTTAACACTTTAATCCTTCGCCACAAAATTCCCCAGCCTGGCCAACAAGGGGCCATCCCCCAAAGGAGATGAGCCCGACACAAGGTCATGATGAAGATTATATAGAGAAGGGATATAGGGAGGTTCCAGCTTTCTGATGATCTTTAAAATGATTAGCTCTTGTCTAGGGATACCTTCCTTCTGCTCCCTTGTCCTTCCCTGATAAGCTACCTGGTAAGGCCAGGTAGACTGAGGCGGGGTCTATGGAAATAGGCTTCTGAAGCCCAGGCATGTGGCTCACACCATGTGGTCCTTACAAAAATGGTGTTTCTCCCTGCCCAGAACCTAAGAAGAAGCCTGCTATGTGGCTTTTACAAAATAGCAAACCTCCTTGTTCAGAATTCAGCACTATGGTTAGACAGTCTTTAAACACTAGGAAGTTAGGGAAAACAGAACAAAATGAGATTCTTAAGATTTTAGATTTCATGAACTTAAGAAAATTATGGACAAAAATGGAATAAAGCTTGAAAACCACCACCATCTACATTAAGCACTAATACTTTTTTTTTTTTTTTTTTTTTTTTTTTTTTTTGTATTTGGGCCACACCCAGTGACGCTCAGGGGCTACTCCTGGCTATGCGCTCAGAAGTCGCTCCTGGCTTGGGGGACCATATGGGACAACGGGGGATCGAACCGTGGTCTGTCCTAGGCTAGGAAGGCACCTTACCTCTAGCGCCACCGCCCAGGCCCTAGCACTAATTCTTAAAAGAGCATCTTAACATAATAAAATGAAATGCTAAAACATAGATAGCATAAAATACCAAGATAAGTAACAATTACCCAAGGAAACATTGGCAGTTAGTGTTAGAAGATAGTTAAAAGTTCAGCTTAAAAAAAAAATCTCAATTAAGAGAAAAAGAAAAGGAAGAATACTGGAACTGCATCTACACTATCCTGATATACCCATGGCTTTAATTAGTAAGCTATAAAGATCAAGAGGGTCGATATTATTACTTTTATTCCATTTTACTGAAAGGTAATTCAAGCTCAAAGATGCTGACTTGTTCAAATACTATTAGTGATCTATTACTGGCATGGATTTGGAAGTCTCCTCCCTTCTGATTTATACGCTCTTTGAAATATACTAGGCTTCCTCTCATAATTTATAAAGGCACTTATAACACTAAAAGGGTTCCAAGCATGAAATTAGCATATACATCTCTCAGGTATTTCTTACCAGTGTTGCTATGTGCATATGAACACCTGTGCTTTTTAAGCAACCCACCGATAGCATACCACAAATCAGCATAAGAAAGAGCCATAGTAGAACGTGTAATGCAAAAAAAAAAATATATATATATATGGGCTGTATTACTTTATGGATGAAGAAAAAAACCAAGAGTTATATTAAATATAATTTGACAGATTCTTGTTACATCTATTTATACTTACATTCAGAACAATAATAGAGTTTATCTTTTAAGACATGCATACATTTTACCTCTTCACTTCTAGAAGCTGCATGCAGTGAAGTGCCATCAATATATCAGTGACAGAATAGCAAACGATGGCCCCAAATAGTCCCAAGATAATGAAACGTCATGATACATGAATATCAAAGCCAAGTTCTCGATCTCTTTTGTCTGTAGTCTTTCTTCCTGCAATTAGCCATCTGACATCTGTTTCATTAGTTCATGGCAATAAAGAATCCGATTTGACAAAGAGGCAACTCTCCAAAAATTGTTATGAAAGAGTTGTAGAGTCAATTTATTATACTCAATGTGAAATCTAGTGTGCTTAGAATGGAAACCTCTAATTTAAATACTTAATCATTTTGCTTGCCCTCTAAGGCAGTAACACTGCCTCAAAATACTAAGAATCCTGGGGCTAGTAGGGATCATATACAGCTCACCTGGGTTTGAGCCCCAGGACTTCATATCCCCTGAGCCATGCCAGGAGTGTTCCCTGAGTATCACCCCCACCCCCGAAAAAGGATTATGATCTTTTCTAATATAATTTTACTATTCCATTTGTATCCTTATTACTATTCTTAAATCTCAAGAAGTAATGTTGTCAATGTGAAGGACAAGAAGTTAGAGAACTCTTATTAAAAGATAAACAATGTTGAAAAGAATATTTGTATTAATCTGCCAATTCTTAATCCAGAATCTTTCAGAAAATTCATGTTAATGCTATTTGCTTCCTCCTACAAGCAATATACATTTAACATAATATGTGATCAGAAATTCAAATATTTTGGTACTTGATTATATCCAACATGCAGAACACTTTATATGCAAGACAGTAACAGGTCACATGTATTTCTTTTGTTTTGTTTTGTTTTGTTTTTGGGCCACACCCAGCAGCGCTCAGGGGTTACTCCTGGCTATGTGCTCAGAAGTCACTCCTGGCTTGGGGGACCATATGGGAACCGGGGGATCGAATCGCGGTCTGTCCTAGGCTAGCACAGGAAAGGCAGGCACCTAACCTCCAGCGCCACCGCCCGACCCCAGGTCACATGTATTTCTAATTTGTAGTTACTGTAACAGTTATTGAAAAAAAGAATTAAAATAATGATTTGTTTCTCACTCGCTTCTAATTTGTCAATTCCAAATAGCATTGGAAGGCAATAAAATTAGAGAACAATAATGAAACAAGGCTGAAATGAAATTAAAATTTAAAAAGTATATACATTTTAAATACAGTGCTCTGACATGTATCAAATACCATACGTCACTGGAAAACAGCAAAAATTGGAAGGCTAGTATGGGTTAGACACTGTTTCTCATATACCTAATGTATGTTTCTTCCAACTAAGTATAATGTTGGCATGGAAAAACAAGATTAACCATTTTTGTTGTCAATTTCTTTCAGGGGAAGTGTTGGGGGTCACACCCAGTGTGTTCAGGGGTTACTCCTGGCTCTGTGCTCAGAAATCACTCCTGGCAGGCTTAAAAACCATATGGAATGCTGGGAATTGAATCTGGGGCTGACCTAGATTGTCCAGCCCCTTCAAAGCAAATGCCCTACCTCTGTACTATCACTCCAGCACATTTAGACCATTTCTTAAAACAGATAATGGTATAGATAATGAGTAGGAACTGTGCTTACTTTACCCAAAGTCAATTGGGTTGATCTCTGGTACTGGATCTCTGGCATCTGAGACCCAGAAGAAAAATAAAAAAAGAATATGGCTTATACTAGGTTAAGAGCAGTAAAGACCTTAGAATCTAGAGCCTAGATACAGGCTACAAAGAGCTCTAGTTCTTTTATACTTTTGCTAAAGGTAATCAATGATAAGCCCTTTTTGCTTGTTATCCCCTGAAAGAATATAGTCTTGGGTGTATCACACAAAATAAAAGGTGCAGGGGACACAAACTTGAAGCATTACTCCTACAAGGCAGGTACTTGACAACCAAGCTACACACTGGGCTCAAGATATGCTACTTTTATGTTTTTCAATAGAAGAAAAATTATTTAAAATCAATTTCTTAATGTGCAAAAACAAGTTTTAGAATATTAAAGCAAATACAAATTCACAAGAAATATTTAAGCCCCTAAGTCAGTGTAAGTTAAAATTTAATGTTTCCAACAGTACTTTATTTCTTTAATAAAGCTAGATCATTTTATACAAGCACTAATTTTTCCTCCTCAAAAATAAGTCTCCCGTGTATTAACAGAGTAAAGTATTCCTAAGCCTAGAAGGATGTTTTGGCTTGAAGGTTGTTAAGTTAAGTTATCAATCAGAACTTTGACCTAAATAATAAGCATTTATTACAAGTTAACATATTTTATAACCAGATTACTGATTTCAATGAACCATGTAACTTTTGAAAAGAACATTAGCCTATAACTTACAATTTTTCATTATCACATTACTAAATAACAAATATTAATTAAAATTTTTTGAATTTTACTTTTAGCTAAAAGAATAATTTACATTATTTCCTCACTAAATCTATTTCTAGGCTTGAAAATAACATTTCCTTCCTAGATGGGGCCTATTATAATCAAGTGTTTATTTTTAGCAATTTAACAACAAATTGAGTAATAACACCAATATGCCACTAGGTGGGGCTTGTGCACAAGAAACATTAAAAGCAGCAAGCAGTATGCTGAATAGGGAAAAATTAGAAACAAAGACACTAAGATTTTAAGTATAGAATATTTTTCATTGCTTGTGACAAAATTATTTGGGCAAACCTGCTAAAAGGCAATTGCTCAGAGTGGCTGTTAATTGTCAACAAAAGCATATCTTTAAACAATTTTCTGAAAGGTTGTCAGGTACAACTTCCTAGAACTTAGTTTCTTCCTTTATTAAAAAAATGGAAGGATTCAGATTTTACAAATCCAAGGATAGAATGACTCAGAGACTGAATTCAGCTAAAGATAACTTTAGCTTCAATATGATGGAGTTTCCGTCTGTTACCACTACCTTGTGGTTTCAGGCCAGACTCAGATTCTTGGAATCCTAAGCAGGATTGGTGGCAGTACTAGAACTTTTTTACCTAAGTCCCTTCAAGATATGTGATGTGTGCCCTGAAGATCCACTTTTTCAAACAAGTACATTTTTTAAAACTAATATTCTGAACTTCTAATAATATTCTAAGATTGTTAATTATTAAATAAAATAATAATATAAGTTATAATATATAATATATAGTTATAAAATATATAATAAATAAATATAATATATATTATTTACATCAACATATAATTCATATGTTTATAATATATGATTTATATTAATATAATAAAATATAATATGAAATATAATGTATAAAATATATATGATTTATTGATATATTAATATATAGTGATATAGTAATATATACAATAATATAATATAACTTTATAACACACAATAATATAAGATTTCTAAGTGTCGGGGCCAGAGCAATAGCACAGCGGCAGGGCGTTTGCCTTTCATGCAGCTTATCCAGGACGAATCTCGGTTTGATCCCCGGCGTCCCATATAGTCCCCCAAGCTAGGGGCGATTTATGAGTCCATAGCCAGGAAGGAGTACCCCTGAGCGTCACCAGTGTGGCCAAAAACAAACAAACAAAAAAAGACTAAACACAACAAAAGGTGTGAGAACACCTGTCTGGAAGAAGCCATTCTAGAGATGAGCACCACTCAGTCAGGCTTCAGAGCTGAGAAAAAGCCCTGAACAGGCTCAAACCTGGCTCTACCCTTCCAGCAATTTTGTAGTTAGAGCTCAGAATCAAAGGAAGCTCATCAAAGATGGTATGAGAAAGTTGATCTCCAACCTAGTCAAGTCATTGAACACAAAATGATATAAAAAGGTTCAACTCTGTGTCTGTACTCAGACTGGGGAATGGATAGATGGTAAGGTTTGCACACAGTCAACCTGGGTTCAATTCCCAAGACCCCCCAAAATAAATGATCCCTGAGCACAGTGCCAGAAGCCCAGAGCATTAATGGGTGGAACCCCCCCCCAAAAAAAACTCCCACAAAAACTGTAAAAACAAAACCCAAAATGGAAACTAGCAGTACGCAGCACAGACAGGATACTGTTGTTCCCAGGTGACAGCTGAGAGAAGCTCTTCCCCCAAAACTAACTGGGAACCGCCATCCCAGCAAGTAGTAGACCACCCCCCCACCAGAGGTGTGCCCCATTCTAAGCTGTAATTCAGAGCAGCTACTCCCAAACTGATGGTATTACAAATGTAAAACCCCCTTTCTATATCTATAAAGATAAACTTGCTGAATAGCTCTGATTAGGAATATGTAATACAATTCCCATTCACCCTCCAAATCCACTGGACATGTTAGTACAACTTCAAGATGTTTAGTACTGAGAACACTGGGCCATAATCCTGGCTAACTAAATACACTGGTCTAATAGTAGGGCAGTGATGCCACAAATCCATGTTGACATCTTTGACCACATGAATCAGTCAGAGGAACAGTTTGATCCTAAATTCAAGCATTTAAATTGAAGCTAATCCTCACAAGGTATTCAGATATAGGAAAGTAACTACTCCCTACCGCTGCGCCACTGCTCCAGCCCATATTGCTACTTTTTTAGATCAAGCTTTTTAGTAAAAGCTTTAAAAACTTAAAACATTTAATGGTTAAAAACATTCACTCATTGCCTTAAAAATAAAGCCCGATTACTAAAATATAAGTTTTCCCAAAGTGACCTTATTTTTTTAACTTTACTTTCTGTTATTTCTCTATTTATACTGTTGTTATTTAGACATTCCCCAAATTAAGGATGTGAGAAGCAATGCCCTCTACCTCTTGCTGTTTTTCTCTTCCTACAATGGTATTTTGTTTTCTTTTTTTGTTTTTGTTTTTGAGCCACACCCGTGACGCTCAGGGGTTATTCCTGGCTATTCGCTCAGAAGTCGCTCCTGGCAGGCACGGGGGACCATATGGGGAGCCGGGGGACCATATGGGGAGCCGGGGGATCGAACCGAGGTCCATCCTAGGTTAGCGCAGGAACCTTACCTTCAGCGCCACCGCCCGGCCCCGGTATTTTGTTTTCAACTTAGAAACTTTTGAAATTTTGGGACTGAAGAAATAATGCAAAGGTTAAACACTCACATAACCTGGGGCTATGGCTATTGCAACCCCTGGTTTGAACTCTAGTTCCTGGTTTGGTTCCAGACCACTCACAAGTGATAACTGATAATAGAAACAGCTGGAACCCTTTACTTAGGTGTTGCCCAAAAACCAAATATCTAAATTAAGAGGAACCAGGTTTGCTAAAATAACTGTAGTGATCCCCGTTATACTGAGGCTGCTATTCTGTCTTAGACAGGGTTAAAAGAAAAAGGAAGAAAAAAAGTATCTGGAAAGTAAATTAATTTAAAAAAAAAATACAGGAGCCATCGCAATAGTACAGCAGGTAGGGCATTTGCCTTGCTCACGGCTGACCCAGGTTCAATCCCCAGCATTCCATATGTTCCCCTAAATGCAGAGCTAGAAATAATCACTGAGTGCCCACCGGATATAGCCCCCAAACCAAAAATAACTTAAAAGTTAAAAATCTTTGCATCTTTTTGTTTTTGTTTTTGTTTTTTTGGGCCACACCCGGTGACGCTCAGGGGTTACTCCTCCTGGCTATGCGCTCAGAAGTCGTTCCTGGCTTGGGGGACCATATTCGAACTGGGGGATCGAACCGTGGTCCATCCTAGGCTAACGCAGGCAAGGCAGGCACCTTACCTCCAGCGCCATTGCCCAGCCCCATCTTTGCATCTTTTAAACCAGAACCCTCAACTTTAATGTGTTTATTCAATTGTAAATGTCAACCCATAGACTTAAATTACTTGTGTGTAATGGATAGTAAAGATGGTAAGATTTTTGCCTGGTATGCAGCTATTCCAGTTTGATTTCTTTGTACTAAATTTTATCCCCGAAGCATCATCAGGAGTGACTCAAGAGCAGACCCAGGAGTATGCCCTGATTACAGCCTAACGTGGTTCAACCCACATATTTGTGTCAATGTATTATATGTGTAATATAT
>PVKC010041275.1:0-12179 GCA_004027635.1 Crocidura indochinensis | reverse complement strand
GAAAGACATTCCTGCAACAATAATAATTTTCAGACACAAAAGAGAAAGGAGCTGGAAGTTTCAGCTCACCCCAGGAAGCTCACCACAAAAAGTGGTGAGCTTAGTTAGAGAAATAACTGCATTTTGAACTGTCCTAAAAAAGAGAACCTATGAGAGAAATGGAGAGCCTGTCCAGAGTACAGGCAGGGGGTGGTTGGGGAGGAGGGAGATTTGGGACAATGGTGATGGGAACATTGCACTGGTGATGGGCAGTGTTCTATACATGACTGAAACCCAAACACAACTATGTATGTAATCAAGGTGTTAAAATAAAAAAAAAAGAAATATGGATTACAATCTGGGGACTTGAATTGTACATGGGTTCTGTTTTATTTTTCTTAATATTCTTTGGCTGAAAGTGCAATGTTAAGATATCAGCAAGGGGACTTATGTGAATTCTATTTATGCGTGATTGTCCTTCCACTGTAACTTTACCTTGTCCTCTTTCTTTGCATCTTTGTTCTCATAATTAAAAATAAAAAAATTAAAAAAAAACTGAATGTCTTAAAAACTCAGAAATTTACAACTTGAAGAACTGGAGAGATAATCCCAAGGGCTAAGCTCCTTCCTTGAAAGGCATCAACTTGGATTCAATCTCCATAATTCCATATGGTCACCTAATCACCATCAACAGTGACCATTGAGAGACAGAGTACACTCTGAAAACTTCCACATGTCCCAAGGAAACAAACAAAAATATAAAAGAAATGCAGTGAAATTACTAATAATTATATAGGAAGTATAATATTTCTTTAAATAATTTATTCAAGATAATCAATATGAACCAAATTTGTTAACAAATGAATAAATTTTGAACATAAGATTTATTTATGTCCCAGATTAATAGCTATAAGTGGACATTAATTATGTTTAAGCTTTAGCAGTCACTATAGATGCCATACACATTACTTCCATACACATAGTTATATATAATTGTGAGCATATCTATATGCAGATGACACACATCATAAGAAAAACATTAGTTTGATCTTATACAACAAAACTTTGGGTGAAAAAATAGCTTGAGAAAATGACATTTTATATAATAAAGGTATTTTTTAATTCATGGTGCTTAGTTAATAGTGTTTTTAAACTAAGAAAGCAACTGACTGAATACTTATAAAATTAAGGGCTAGTTGTTTCAGAATTATTATTAAAACATTATAAACTATAATGTTTATAGTCAAGATGTAAGATAAAAAACACTTTTTTTTTTTTTGGTTTTTGGGTCACACCCGGCAGTGCTCAGGGGTTACTCCTGGCTCCATGCTCAGAAATTGCTCCAGGCAGGCACTGGGGACCATATGGGGCACCAGGATTCGAAACGATGACCTTTTGCATGAAAGGCAAACGCCTTACTTCCATTTTAAAAGTTCCCTATTCTTGGGGGCGGTGAGGTGGTGCTAGAGGTAAGGTGTCTGCCTTGCAAGCACTAACCAAGGAAGGACTGCAGTTTGATTCCCCCCCACATCCCATGTGGTCCCCCAAGCCAGGGGTGATTTCTGAGTGCTTAACCAGGAGTAGCCCCTGAGCATCAAACAGGTGTGGCCCAAAAAAACAAAAAACAAAAAAACTTCCTATTCTTACCTATTCCACTAAAATAATAAAGGAAATTTTTTCACAATAAAATTTTTATTTTTATTATTATTTGCTTCTAAAATCTTAAGATTTGCATTAAGGGGCATTTATTATAGTGAATGATGTGATCCAATTCTAAATGTGTGTAAATTAATAAGAGTTGCTTTATAAGAAAAAAAAAGAGTTGCTTTATAATTATATGTGAAAACTGTTTTACCTAAATTATTTACTTTAGAATTAGTTAAATATGGCTTGATTGAAGTTTTAGGAAAGGTAGTTCATGGTCCTGAATATTCAAGAGTATAATACCTTTAATATATCCCACTGAACATCAGACATAAATATTTTAGTGCTACTTTTCAGTAACCAAAAGTCTAAGATTTGTGAATAAATTATAATTCCTAATTGATCTTTTTAGCCTGAGTCTTAGTAGTAGAGTAAGGAAAAATAACAGATTTAAGAGTCAACATCCTGATTCTGATACCACTTGTAGTCAGTTTTCTTTTCAGACCTTCTTTACCTCGCCTATACAAACCTATTTTCCTGAAGTAGTATAAATTTGCTTTGTCAATTCAACATAGGTCAGAGAAAAATCAGAATCCCTTGAGTCTTTCAACTAGGTAGTTTAGAAGATCTAACTCCATTAAACTTTGTTTCCCCAAACACAGAAATGCTATGATTTACTAAAAGAACTGAAGTTTACCTCTAAATTTCTATACTAGTACAGTGACTTCTACTAACCATGTGAATTTAACATTAACTGTGCTTGTTCCAAGGTCCATTCAAGCTATTTATTTATCTATCTAACATCTATCTATCTATCTCTATCTCTCTCTCTCTATATATATATATACAAACTTGCTTGTATACATATACAGATATATATATATAGTTATTGAGTGCTCCTGAGATAACCAATACATGACAGATATAATAGTTGTAAGCTATTGATTATAGGAACTAGCTAACATGTTTATGGAGGCTAAAAACTCTAAAACACTGCCATGAAACTAGTGGTAAAACTGAATCTGAATCTGAAGCATCAGTGTCTGCCATCTTCAGAAGAATTACTCTTGATCCCAGAGCATAGGAAGTAGGAGAGAGATGGAAAGAAATCAAGGTGAGTGAGATTGTTTTTTTTAATGTTCATTTATTCTCTATAATATTGGTGTATAAGGCCATTGAATTTTGTGTTAATTTTGCAGCCTGCCCCGTTGCTATATGAATCTATTGTTTCTAGCAGTTTTTTGGTGGAGTTTTTAGGATTTTCTAAATATAGTATCATGTCATCTGCAAACAGTAAGAGCTTAACTTCTTCCTTTCCTATCTGGATGACCTTGATATCTTTTTCTTGCCTAATCGCTATGAAAAGAATTTCCAACACTATGTTGAATAGGAGTGGTGGCTTGTGATAATGCCCAGAGACAATGGAGATGAGGGTGGAAGGACCGGCTCATGATATGAAGCTCAGCACAAACAGTGGTGAGTACGGTTAGAGAAATAACTACACTAACCACTATCATGATAATGTTAATGAGTGAGAGAAGTAGAATGCTTGTCTTGAATACAGGCAAGGGTGGTTGAGGAGGAAGATGGGAGGTGGGAGGTATTGGTGGTGGGAATATTGCACTGGTGAAGGGGGAATGTTCTGTTTATGACTGAAACCCAACTATGATTATGCTTGTATTATGGTGCCTAAATAAAGATGTTATTTTTTATTTTAAAAAAAGGAAATACGGGGCCGGGTGGTGGCGCTGAAGGTAAGGTGCCTGCCTTACCGCGCTAGCCTTGGACGGACCTAGGTTCGATCCCCCGTGCCCCATATGGTCCCCCAGGCCAGGGGCGACTTCTGAGCGCATAGCCAGGAGTAACCCCTGAGCGTCACTGGGTGTGACCCAAAAACCAAAAAAAAAAAAAGGAAATACATCAAGGAAGAAGGTGAGAAATTGAAGTAATAAGGAACAGTGGTTAGGTCATCCATTATATTGGTGATGTGAGAAAGTGGTATAGCTATAAAACCAAAGCAAAAACTCAACACTGAAAACATAAGATCTAAGCTGCAACCACTACATTTTGTAATGTGCCTATCAAGGTGGCAGACGGTGGGTGAATGATTGAGATGGAAACATTGATGATGGGTGTTGACACTGGTGGCGGAATTTGTGTTGAAATACTATATGCATAAAACTCAACTATTAATAACTCTGTAAATCACTGTTCGATAACTATAAAATTTTAAGAAGAGCCAGTAATAAAATATTCAGAGGCAGGAGAGGTAACTTAAAGAGTACTGAGTTATTCTTCCTCTACTCTTGTCCTACTCATGCTTCTCACACATTAGGTAGCTTCTACTTGTATTGAGAAGGGAGATCTTTATCCAATTCTCCAACTCAAATACTAACCTTTTTCATAAATAGCTAACCCAGAATTGAACTTTCACCTTTCATTTCCCTTATCCAGTTAATCTTGCAAACAGCACTAACCAGCACAGTGTTCAAATCCACAACTACATTTCATTAATTTTATAGTAAACAGGAATTTTGAAAAGAGGGGCTGGAGTGATAATACAGCTGGTAAGGGTGTATTATGCATACAGCTGTATGCAGCTGTATGGCTTGTATGCAGCTGATCCGGGTTGAATCCATAGTACCTCAGAGGTTCCTCATAACCATACCAGGAGTAATCCCTGAATGTGAAACATAAATAAGCCCTAAGCATAGTTGAATGGAGCAAAATACATACATACATACATACATACATACATACATACACACACACAGAGACACACACACACACACACACACAGGAATTTTAAAAAGGTATTTAGCCTTACCACTTAGATGCATTCTAAGAACTGAATATCACTCTCAGGACTTTGTGAACATAATTTCTCTTCTTATTCTCTGTTCTTGCTGTTCCTAAGTAGCTTTCTCAGTTCCATAGGATGTTTTTATTTTAACGCCTCCTTTATTTCACTATATTATTAAATTACTGCATCTTTGTGTTTTTTCTTCTTCTTAAAATTAAATACTTTAGGCCCTTTTATATCCAACTTGACAGGTCAAGTGAATTTATTTCCAGAGGTTCAAGGAATTTTGAAATGTTTGGACTATTCAAGAAGTACACCTTTGTTTCACAGTTACAAGATTTTATCTACAAGTCTGAATTCCGTTTTCCCACATTCTAAAAATAATTAGAAATCTATTCATTCCTATTTTAGTATCATGTATTTTATTTGTACCTTTTAATGAAGAATTCGTATCTGTTAAAATCACTGTAATTGCTGCTTGATGTCTATTTTATTTCCAAATTCCTTTGACACTAAAGAATGTGCAGTCACTCTTCAAAATGACCCTGTTTGTTTATAGCTTATTGTAAAGCGTTAAATCTTTTTTTACCTGACACCTCTGGGACATAGATTATTGCTGCAGCTATATTTATTTTTCTAAAATGAAATCTAGTATGAGTTACTGTTGTGCAATATCCAATGAAATGTCTTCATCAACTGAGATTTCATTCACTCTAACTGACAAAAGAATAAAGCTCTCACTGTCTAAAGAGTTGTCTTTAAATGACATAGGATTCTATTGATAAAATTTATTCTAGAGGGATTTATGCTAATAGCCTTTACAATTTAAATTTGAGCATTTCATTAATTTTCTAAAATATTCATGTGAGAAGAATAAAATTCCATTAAGGATAAATGTTGATCAATTAAATCTACTCACTGGCTGTATCTAATATACTTACCTTCAAAGACTTACAAATCAAGTATGAAAAATCACATTCATTTAGATATACAGGAATAAAAACTATTTAGTTTGTTTTGGAGTCATACCTGGAAATACGCAGGGATTGTACTCAGAAATTACCTCCAGCAGTGCTCAGGGGTCATTTTAGCATGCTGGGGATCAAGCCTGGGTCAGTTGTATGCAAGGCCAGCACCGTACCCATTGTGTTCTGCAGTCCCAGTACCAGAATAAAAATTTTAAATAATAGTTAACCCTTTTTAAAAATAAATCTGTTTATTCTTTATGTAAATAATTTCAAATAAATCAATGTGAATTTCTAGAAAAAGATTTAACTACAAGAACATTTCTCCTCACTAATCATAAGAAATATTTATTAGTATCAAAAGGGATTTAAATTGGGGGTAGGAGGTTCATTGGGGAGATTTGTTGTTGCTCTGGGACCTAAGCCAACCAATTTAATGTGAGTACTCCCTGCTTAGTGCTCTGGAGTTGCTTCCAGGTGAGTTTTGGGGAATCTTGGGGATCAAACCTAAGCCTCTTACAAGCAAATTATAAGCTAATCCCATTAAGCTATTTCTCCAGCCCATTATCAAATGAATTTGCTAAATGAAATTGAAACATTGTAATATTTACTTATCTAGCAAATATTCCAAATGCTGTTTTGTTTGCTGGTACATCAAGAACACACAATACATGCACATGCACAATCTCTGATTTTTGATAAGAAAATATATATACCATGCCAAATAAAAATAAACAAAAACTAACTTTGGAAAACTCCAAAACCCACACTTGAGATATACAAGCACTCAAAAATACTAGTGAGTACATTGCTTATTCTCTGATGGAAGCATTACAAAATCTTTTCTCCATTTTGCTAATTGGTGCTTATTTATTTTCACAAAAAAGAAAACAGACTTTAAAAGAATATTCAGCAAAGTGTTAAAAAATCTTAATTATGGAGCCAGAGAGCTGGTGCAATGGTAGGGTATTTGCCTTGCACAGGACTTACCCTGGACGGACTTCAGTTCGATCCCCCAGTGTCCCATATGGTCCCCTGAGCCAGGAGTGATTTCTGAGTGCAGAGCCAGGAGTAACCTCTGAGCCCAAAACCAAACCAAAATAAACAAACAACAACAACAAAACCTAATTGCATTGCCAGTAATCATTCTGAAAAAAAAATACACTGTAGATGTTAATAGAGCTGCATCTAAAGTATAAGGTGATTAAAAGCAAAATGTATTCATCTCCCTCCAACCAATAAGCTACCTTCAGTGCATGATTATATGAATGACATCATGGCTAACATAATCAACATTATGAGTATTTTCTTTTCTGTAAAATGTTTGGAATGCCAAGCAAAAAAATGAGATAGTGCGTGCCTGCAACTTAATCTGGAGGTCTCATCCAGACAGTAATTTTAATTATTATTTCCTAGTGATAAATGCACTTGCTCTCATTCCATAAAATATTTAGCCACCCACCAATGTGACTTCAGGGTGGGTTAATTTTCACCTTCACCCTACTAGAACTTTATTAAAGTCTATTAAATATCTTATTAACTATACCTTCTCATTTATTATCACATTTTTTTTCTCCTTTAGGAAATCCAAGGTGAAGGCAAATGAGTAAAGTAATGTAAATCAAAGAGCTTAGATTTTCAGTAAAAACCTAAGGGAGAATACTTTCATTGTACCACAAACAGCATAATGAAGACAAGTCTTCTTCCCCATGCTCATTTTGTGTGTTAAGTGCTTTAATCATTATAAGCAGAAAGACCTTCTTTTCACTATCATTGCAATGCTGGGAAATTTAAGACTGTGTCTTATATAATCAATGAGAAGAGAATCCTACATTTAGAAAGTGATTTGTATTCAGATGACTCCAAAGTTCTTTGTACACAACTTCTGATTGCTCTTGCATGTGTACTTATAAGCTGCTTCTTTCTGACAATTTAATAAGGTCATAGTTTTATGAACCCTGCTAACTGACAGTATTAGATTTTAAAATATCAAGACTCCATGTGTATGATGAGATAGGCCCAGGAGGTTGGGAAAACAGGCTTAGACTGTGGTTTCATCTTTGCTTTTACAAGTTTTCCATCTATGTTAATCCTAGAACTATTTATAAACTTTCCCTTGGGTAAACATTACCTTTAAAAAGCCTTTTTTATTACTCTCCTTTGTTGTGATGATGAGAGGGTCACACACAAGCTTAGTGTGGCACTAGCAAGGGCTACACATTTGGCTGCAGCACTTGTGCTCCACAAGTACTTTTGGGGTGGCACTCTGTTCATTGTAATCGTCATCATGCACATCGGTCATAGTGCTTAATGGGGTTGCTATGGTGCTCACATACATGCTTTTAAGAGTTTTTGCTTCTGGTCATAGTACTCTCACATCTTTTAGTTACAGAGCTCATTCATTGGAAGCCACTCAGTCCAGCTGCAGTGATCACATATATATGGCCGAATGCAGAAGTGTCAATACTCTGTTGTATTATCCAAGTTCCCAAACAGCTGAGCTTAGGAATGGAACTCATGGTCTTACACTTGTAAGTCTGGTGGTTGCTTTGTTTTATCATTAAGCTATTCTGTAAACAAGTTTTCCTCTTAATTTATTTTAATCCACCAAATTTAGGGTACATAGAGGTTTTTAAAAAGTTTTGCTGTCATAATAATATTAGTTTTAATCTTAACTATGTGATCTAATGCCATTTATTTATTCTAGAGCTAATCTTTGATTAAGTACAAGGGAAACAAATATAATTTTGTTTTTAAAAGTTTTAAAACTATATCTTCTCTATTTATAGACCACATATGATAGTCGACATAGTTGGTCATATGCATTTGATTCCAGGTAAGTGGGAGTGAAATTATTAAAGAGGTAAAAAAATGAAAAGGGAAGTGAAAATAAAGAAACAAAGAGAAAATTTATGAAAATTATTGTATCTTGCAGTGAGGTCATTAAGTCATTGTCAGAAAGTTTAGTAAGCTCTTGTTTGCTTGCTAATTGATCTTTCTGTTACTCCTTTTGTTTCTGACCGTTAGGTAGCTTCAGATACACACTGAAGTCTAGATTGATGTTTCTATTAGATTACAATATGAAACAAAAATGGAGTTGTTCTATGAGGTACCATCTCACGCTACAGAGATTGGTGCACATCACAAAGAATGAGAACAAGCAGTGCTGGTGGAGATGTGGAGAAAATGGTACTCTTTTCACGGCTGGTGGGAATGCTGTCTTGTTCAACCTTTATGGAAAGATATATTGAGATTCCTCCAAAAACTGGAAATTGAGCTTCCATACGATTCAGTTATACTACTCCTAGGGCTACATCATAGGAACACAAAAATACAATACAAAAATCCCTTCCTCACACCTATATTCACTGCAGCACTATTTACAATAGTCAGACTCTGGAAACAACCAAGATCCCTTCGAAAGATGAATGGATAAAGAAACTGTGGTACATATGCACAATGAAATATCATGCAGTCCTTAGGAGAGATGAAGTCATGAAATTTTCCTATACATGGATGTACATGGAATTTATTATGCTGAGGGAAATAAGTCAGAGGGAGAGAGATAGATGCAGAATAGTCTTCCTCCTCTAAGGGTTTTAAAAAAGATAAAATACATTTTTGCAGTAATTCTCAGAGACAAAAGAGAGGAGGGCTGGGAAGTCCAGCACGTAACATGAAGCTCACCACAAAGAGTGAAGAGTGTAGTTAGAGAAATAACTACATTGAGAACTATCATAACAATGTGAATGAATGAGGGAAGTAGAAAGCCTGTCTAGAGTACAGACAGGGGTAAGGTGGGGAGGAGAGCGATTTGGGACATTGGTGATGGGAAGGTACTCCTTACATGGTGAAGGAGGTACTCCTTACATGACTGAAACCCAACTACAATCATATTTGTAATCAAGGTGTTTAAATAAAGATATTAATATAAAAAGAAACAAAGAGAACAAAGAATTCAAATAATTGAAGAAGGAGAGAGGGAATTCATTAGTGGTTATATTTGTGGAACTTATTGTATAACCTAAAAAATCATTAATGCATAGCTGAATGTTTAGTATGGTTCCATTTTTTTTTCTCCTGAGATGGGAAATACATTAAAAAATGTGTGTGGAGAAGTTCTCTTGATCATAAGCCAAGAGCAACACAATAAATCCTATTATCTTCCAATTTACAATCAAGGTTGAGGATTCCAACTTTATCATCCTCATAGTCTTGAAAATACCTAATGTTTTACCTTTCTATGTATAACATTACTTTTGTGACATGAATTCCATTGGATATGCCAAAGATTTTTATTAAAATTATATTAGTGTTTTCAGAAGGTAGTCATCCTAACCATGTCATAAATAGCAAGGATTGACAATTTCCAGTACAACTTTGACTAAAGGAGACACTTGAAGTGTTGTGGCAGAATTGAAAGCGTCTGGAAAACATGGAGCATGGTGAACTCAGGAAAGGGAACAAACACTTGACCTCAGAGATTTATGGTGTTGCTGCAGAGGAGAAAGTACTCTTTCCACAAGTACCTGTGCTTATAAAAGCACCCTAAGCCCTCTTCAGTCCACCCTTAAACACCATTGTAAAATCCCTCTGTGAAACCTATTCAACAGAAATACTTCAGCCATTCGAAGCTCATTAATCTTCATGTTTCTCTTTCCAATACAATATCTTGTGGTCAGTGATCATTCCTTTCTCCTCTCTATCTTGTCATATTTTAATTCCCACCCAGCTTCTATTTACCAATATTATTATATTATCATAGGCATCTTTCCTCAGCAAGAACATCCTGGATATATGCCCATTTGTCTGGTTAATCTTCAATGCTGGTATGTCCAAAAGCAAACTGTTGCATTATCATAATCTTTAACATTGTTTCTTCACTCTCAAATGTTGATAGGCAAAGTTACCATGTGCCTGATGACAATATTAAAAATGATCATTCTGCCAAAGCAAATCAGATTCCAAATTTCTCTTCATTTTTATGTATATTCTTCCTGCCCCACACCCAGACGGCTTCAATAATTTGTGCATGAATCTCTTTACCTCTACTCCATCCATCATATCAATAGCAATCTTAGTCAGGAACTGTATTCATTTGTAATAGATCTCTGAAAAAAAAAAGTGATTCAAACAAGATTGGAGAGTATTTTTCTCTCTTTGATTTCGGTTCTAACTTTGTGCTCTACAATCTTTAGAGGGTGCCTCTTAAACTTGACAAATGATTATAGGAAATCAAGCCAACATGTTCACTTCCAGGAAGGAAGAAAGGAAAAAAATATGCATATGTCATCTGAGTCAGCCTCCTCCATAAGGGACTTTCATAAAAATCTCCCCTGCAAATCATGCCTGCTTATAATATAGCCTCATAACAATATCAACTACAACAGAGGCTGTAAAAGGTAGTTTTATCTGGCATTGGTTTTGAAATTGAAAATAAGCCGAATCAGACCATCAGTTTAATATTCTAAATGTATTTGTGATTTAAAAAATATTCTGACTTTATTGCTTAGCCAGGCGAGTCTAAAATTGTAGCAGAATATTCAGACCTCTGCATGACATCTAGATCCACCTAAGATCTCACTCACCCCTTCATCTATTCATTATGGTAGTAGTTTTCAGATTTTTAACGTGCATATAAATCACCTGGGAAACTTGTTAACATGCAGGATCTCCTTTTTAGCAGGTCTCAGATGGGGATGCTGAATGAATTTCTAACAAGGTTCCAGATGCTGCTGATACTAATGGACTCTGACTTAGCGAGGTTCTAGGGCAGTAATTTTCAACTAAGGGCATTTTGTCCCACAAGAGACAGTTGGCAATTGTCTGGGGAAATGCTAGTTGTCACAACATAAGGGACATAATAGAGATGCCAGGTGGCTTTGACATCTAGCGAATAAAGATCATATGGGCTGAAAATATCCGACCAAAAAAAAGATAGGATAACTTATTTAATCAAATAAGTATTGATACAAATTGTCAACAGTACTGAGGCTAAAATCCTTCGTTCAAGAGTTATCCTATGCTACAAAAGATGGGCTTATATGTTATTTTAATATTCTCTATATTTGCTACATTTCTTCATTATGTAGCCTCCAGCAAGTTATTATGCCTCCTGTAATCACCTCTAAAGCATTGATTTCTGAATCATCAAGACTCTGTTGTGATACCACCTGCTTTCACAAATGCACACATGTATCATTTCTATGACCATAAACATACTCTTTCTCTAAAATGTCTCCAATGCACTTATTCAACTTAATGTTTATCTAAAAATGCTTCTTCAAAAATTGATATATTAAAACCTCATCTCTAATATAATGGTATTTGGAGTTTAGTCTTTTGGTGGATGACTAAGTTTGGAGGACATAGGCCTTATGAATAAAATTAGTGTCCTTAGGATAAAGATATCTAAGTGCTCCCTCCTCAGGCTACCCTGCATGTGAGGTTAAACTAAGAAGACAAAACCCTCAAAAGCTTCAGTAGTTTACCAGCCAATCAGTCTGTAATATTTTATTAATTCACTGCTGATGGGAATGCCTTTAGTTCAACTTTCTGGAAAACAATATGGATATTCCTCAAAAATTTGGAAACTGAGATCCCATTTATATGAACTACTCCTAGGGATATACCCCAGGAACACAAAAACACAAGCCCTATTTACAATAGCAAGAATCTGGAAATTACCCAGATGCCCCAAAACAGATGAGTGGCTAAAGAAATTGTGGTACATTGGGGCTGGAGTGATAGCACAGCAGTAGGGCATTTGCCTTGCATGCTGCCAACCC
>PVKC010041274.1:0-12266 GCA_004027635.1 Crocidura indochinensis | reverse complement strand
ACTAATTTCCCTGTCCAGGATTTCAGACTAAATAAGTGGTCTTTTCCTCTCAATTTATTTCAGTTCTGACATCTTAATGCTTTATGCTTTATCCAATGTAAGATATGGAAATAATCTTTGAATATGTATTAGAGTATACAATGGGGAGTAAAACTAGATTTTTATATGTCCATATGTAACCTGTCTTTGACCTTTTTCTAGGCTATTTGAAGTTATATGGCTTACTTTATAAATTTCATTAGAAGGAATAACCTAACCCGGCAATCTTGTTCTTTGTTATGGTGAAAAAGGTTGTAAATGTTGCTTATAAGTGAATAAAGTACTCTATTTGGGGCTCTATGTTTCCATACTCAGAGAAGTAGAGAAGAAAGGAACAGAGAAAGAAGTGATAAATTAAATTGAGATGCTGAGGATAACAAGTTCTATGTTAAATCATTATTCATTAATTTTTCAGGTATGGATAAGTGTAGCAATTAGTAGAGGTGAGACAAAATGATATTAGTATAGTTCAATAAGTTAAAAATAAAAATCTGAAATGTCATTATACATTTTTTCATATTTTAAAAACATATACTTACCACAAAATTACCTTGAAAATACAGTTAGATGTTGGAGAGCACAAAGATTATTTCAAGAATTTAGAGCTAATTTCAGCAGAACTGCTTTGGTTCATGAGCCTGAAGGATCAGTATAAACTAAGGTTAAAAAAATGTATTGTAGGAGCTCCAAAACATGGTACAGAAAAAGTATCTGCATTGCTGTTTATTGAAGTAGTATTTACAATTTCCAGATTCTGGAAGTAACCCAAATACCTGAGAATAAATGAGAAGATAAAGAAATTATGGAACCTTTACACAGCTGCTAGAAAATAGAGAAGTCATGAAATTCAATTATATTTGGGTAAATATGAAAATTGTTAGGCTGAGAGAAATGAATTAGAGGGAGAGGAATAGATATAGGATGATTATATTCATTTGTGGGCTATAAAAAATAGATAATAATATCATAATATCCACAACTGTTGTAATCCGTTCCCAGGAGAGATTCTCTAACAGAGGTAGGGAGGACGAGTTCTCTCTCCTCCAACTCGGAGAACGCGTCTACCACCCAGTAACCAGCGGTTCTGAGGTGAATCGGCGAGTGAACAGCTCACGGAGAGTCAGACTTGTGGAAATATCAGCTTTATTCGGTGGAAATAACTGAGGTCCAATGACCCAGTGTCAGTTCCAACCCAAAAAGCCCCTCAGCCTTCCACAGACATCTCTTTTATACATTAGAGTCAGGTACCACCCTAGGGTAGGGGCAGAAAGCCAGGTCCCACCCTAGAGTAGGGTCCAATCACTGATCAGGGTAGGATCAGGGTGGGTCCAGAAATATTTATACATAGAAATTCCAAATCATGATAAGATTAGAAATGTTTACATATGCAACACACAACAAATAGATAATTTAGGCCTTTGAGAAATTGTCCATAGTCGGAAGCATGTCATAAATGCAGGGGGCTCTAGTGATTGCAGAAAATGGACCACTATGCCAATGAAAGTTGGAAATAATCTCTGATAACCAGGCAAGGACTGGGTGTTGAAAGGAGGTAAAGTGATATAAATGATGTCCCTTCTTCCATCACAATAATGCAGACCATATTGCCTAAAAAAAAGAAAGAAAAAGAGAATAGAAGAATATATGCATGAGCCCGGGAGATAGCATGGAGGTAAGCGTTTGCCTTTCATGCAAAAGGTCATCGGTTTGAATCCTGGTGCCCCATATGTTCCCCCGTGCCTGCCAGGAGCAATTTCTGAGCATGGAGCCAGGAGTAACCCCTGAGCACTGCTGGGTGTGACCCAAAAACCAAAAAAAAAAAAAAAAAAAAGGAAGAAGAAGAAGAATATATGCTATTGAGTCAAGGAGGTGGGAGTGGAGGAAAATTAGGATATTGTTGGCAAAAAATATGCACTGCCAAAAGGATGGGTATTGGGACACTGTACAACTAAAACATATTTATGAACAACATAACTGTTTATCATTGTGACTCAATTAAAATTTATTGACTGAAACTCCAAATATGTAGCTAAATGTAAAATTATTTTACTTTTTTCTGAGGAGTTGCTCCCCTATTGTTTTATTTTTATTTGAAGCATAGTGATTTATAAAGGTATTGATAGTGATAATGATAATAGTGATTTATCATAGTATTAATTAGACTTTAATGCATGCAGTGTTTCAATGCCACATGATTCACCAGTGTCTGCTTTTCTCTACAATTATCTTAGAATCTCTTCTCTACAAAACCATCTAATACCTTTCCATATAAGATCATGCAAGGAGTCTATAGTTAATCCCATGATAGTATACTTCAGGGATGGTGAAACCCTGTATCTCCTAGGTCAAGGGAATTCCCTCTATAATATCCCCAAGAGTTACTGTGCCTATGTAGGGGGAAAAAAAGAAAAAATTATATATATATATATATATATATATATATATATGTATATTTATTGATTGATTGGTTTTTTCTGACGTCCTTATTTTGGTGTAGATATTGAAGTTGATCCCTCCTTTTGTATTTCATATTATTTTACGTATCTTTCTCTCTCTCTCTCTTTTTTTTCTTTGCACTCCAGCATGATTTGAATTCAGAACTGAGACTATTGCCTGGTGCTTCTCTTTATTGCTGTAGGACTCACTGGATATCTAATTCGACACTTATTTTTGTATTGTCATGGTGTTTCAATTACATTTTTCATGTCCTCTCTCAAACTGAGGCTGATAGCCTCTAGCACTCCACCCATTTCCAGAATATCTTTATTTTATTTTATTATCAATTCTTTTTTTTGCTTAATTTTTACCCCACTCTATGGCTTTTCTTTCCCTCAAACAAAACCACATAACTCAATTTATCTAGCTTAGACTCTCAAATAGAGGGAGAAACAAGGGAGGGCATCAGGACCAAACAGATGTATGATCACCAATAGTAACTTAGTTAAAGAGGGGACCACCTACTCTAGCAGCCTGGGGGTCATGGTGGAGGATATGGGATGCAGAAACGGAATGGGGAAGGTGGGAGGGCAAACCTGGTGGTGGACATTCCCCTGATTCAATGTTAATATGTACCTAAATTACTAATGTGAAAGATATGTAAGCCACTATGATCAAAATTAAAAAATATATTAAAAAAGAATTATTGTGGCATGCATTAAGGGACTAGAATAAAACCTAAGGTTATGAATGGAAAAAAAAAGATCAGTTTTATAAGCCAGTTACCAGATATATTGTTTTTTATGCATTCAAGAGTATTTGAAATTTTTAAAAGATTCTACAAAATTAAAATAATTGAAATAATAGAAAAAACTGAATCTATTTTTCTGTAAGAATTATTTCTAAAACAGATGCAATGTGTATCACTGATTTGGCATGATTTTTGGTTTTCAGGTCACACCCGGCAGTGCTCAGCGGTTACTCCTGGCTCTATGCTCAGAAATCGCCCCTGGCAGGCATGGGGTCATATGGGATGCCGGGATTCCAGCCACCGTCCTTCTGTATGAAAGGCAAACACCTTACCTCTATGCTATCTCTCTGGCCTCTGATTTGGTATGATTTTTAAATTTTTTAATTTTAGATATAGTAGTTTACTAGAAGACAGCAAATTATGAATTATAAAAAATATTTATTAGAATATTTTATAATATGAAACATTTCATAAATCATGTCTGAATTTGAAAATGGCCAGTTAATTTGGAAAGAGTAACTTTGCACATTTTTGTGTCCTGAAATGTGCTAAATGAAGAATAGAGCCTGTGGCAAAATGCCTTCTTGCAGTATTATATTTCTTCAAAGATAAGTAAGAAGATGTGCCCCTTTCACACACACATCCATACATAGTCTCAGATAAGAAGCCTATAAAACATCACCAAATCAAAAGAAACAAAATTAAGTGACATTTAGACTGTGAAGTCTTCATTTAGGCACCACAATGATTAGAGTGTTTTAATATCATAATAACTGATAAATAGACTACGTGTCAGACATTTCATTCCTTTTTAATCAAAACTCTTAATCTGCTAAATTAATCACCCCCTTGGGGTACAGTAGCAGATTTCCAATTTATTCACAGAACATTAATAATGAAAAGTTCTAGGGGCACATTTCGTTATTTGTGTGCTTTTTTATTTAATTATCAAGGAGGTTTAAAGAGACAAAGCAGTAAGTTACCCCAGCAGTTATACACAATACAGATAAATGAAGACTAATTCAACTTAGAAACTTTAAACTACAAGGGACATTGAAGAATGAGACATTTAATTCTTTCCCAAATTAGAAACCCTTTTGTTAGTATTTCTGTTGTATGTTCAGCCCGGGTGTGCCCTTATATTTCCAATTCAAACCCATGAACATTTACTTCAGATCTTTCCTATAGCTGACACTGGAAACACCGAAAGGAACAAAAATAAACAGATGAATGTATTTTACTCTTTGGAGTGTTATATAAATGAACTTGTTACATTCAATATATAAAGAATTGCTGAACAAATATTATTTTTCTAAAAACATATTACAAAGCTAAAAACATTTTAAAAAGCTAATAGGTATTTTAAAGGATTAAATATATACTTTAAAATGACAGTGTAATCAGAATCCTATAAATTATAGGAACCTCCAAGAAAGATATTTTGATATTATTGAGAAGGAATTTGTAGGCCTAATTCCGAATGTATGAAAGCTAAATGTTTCAAATTTGAAAGGAATCAAGGAAGACCTGTAATAAATATAAAGATTTACAATTAATAAGTAATGCAGTGCTTGGGACACATGTTTTTCACTCACACATACTATTCTTTACATTGTCATACTTGGAAGAATATTTGCAGGTTAAACATTTCTTAACACATGACAGCATGACTGAAAATAAGCAAATTGATACATTCCAACCAGAACCTGATTATCTTTATTTTTACATCCAGGATAGTAAAAAATAATTTTCCAGGATAGTAAAAAATAATTAAAATTTAATTCCTGTAGGAAATGCATACACATATGCACACACAAACACATATAACTAAGGTAATAACTGTGTAGGTAAAACAATTGCAGTAGTCACTCAACTAAACAGCTCATAATATGCCATTAGAAATTGCAATATGTGGGGCAGGGCGGTGGCGCTGGAGTAAGGTGCCTGCCTTACCACGCTAGACTTGGACGGACCGTGGTTCGATCCCCCGTGCCCCATATGGTCCCCCAGACCAGGGGCGACTTCTGAGCAAATAGCCAGGAGTAACCCCTGAGCGTCACTGGGTGTGCCCCCCCCCAAAAAAAAAGAAATTGCATTTTACAACACTTGGTAAAGCTAAAGAGCATAGTCTATATTGGTGTGAATGGTTCAGCAACCAATACTACCAATGGTACCAGTGGGAGTCTGGTGCCAGTAACCGTGAATGAAAAAGATAAATGCTTCTGGCAGTGTTAGATAGCAGTGGAGATCACCTGCTTGTGCTACACCCACTGTGGAGAATGTCCTCTGGCAGAGAAACTTTGGAATTGCTGACTAGGATCAAGTAATACTTTACAATTAAAATAAACATTTTTAAGGAGTTTGCTGAAATCTTAGAACCCTAATGCTTTATATATAAAAACATCAGGTTTACTCTTTTGTTTCAGGCGAGTCTCTTCAATGCTGTACTTTATAAACTTACAGGGAATTTGACAACACATTTGAGGTAGTAACAAGTTGGGTGATTTTTGTAGAAATCTTGTGTTTGAGATCATGCCAAAAGTTAAAACATACTAAGACATGGATTATTTCTATTAAGTAGTTATTTAAAAATTAAAAAGAATTTCCAATATGGTATAAGTAAGAAAACAATATTACTAAAAGAATGAATTTAAGGCAACTAATATAAGGCACTTGGAATGGTAACAGAATGATATGTACTTGAATCAAAATTAAATGATTTTCAAAATACAATTTCAGACAGTGAAAAACACAGAAATAAAACCTGATAGATAATGGGAATATTTCAAAATTGTTTATTAACTAGAAATTTTTAATATATTTTAAATGTAATGAGACACCTGAAATGAAGGATTGACTCAGTAGTAATGTGTTTGCCTTGCTTTGGTGAAAATCTGGAATTAAATCTCATCAGCAAAATATAGTAGTTATTAATAGTACCATCACATATGAGTATCACATCTAGGGAGAACCATACAAAATAGATACAAATAAATATGTGCTGCTAATTCATATTATCTATTTACCTTAGTCATATTTTATGCATTTTAATTAATTTAGGTAATACTTATTGTCTATGCAATGATTATATATTAAATAAACACATATAGCAATATATTAGCCTTATATTAAATGATGCTTGATACAATTAAATTGTCTATAGAAATGTGTTTTAGTGATTATAATGCTGAAACTTAGGCTCAGCAGTGCCTCATTTTGCAATGAAAGCTAAATGTTAATTTGGAAAAGATTCATATAAACTGGAACATGAGCAAATAACCTGGAAAACTTAGAAGGTTGGATTTGAACCCAAGATGATCATCATTGTATATTTGGTCTTCATGATGCAAGATCTTTTAAGAGGACAACGATTCACTTAATCAAAGAATTAAATATCCATCTGGGTTAGGACAGGAAGATTTAAGCAGTGAATGTCTGGCAGGAACCAAAATAGTCAGAGAACTGGCTGCTATTCTATAGATAATTGACAATAAGCCTGAGCTGCTTCAGTGCCTGGTGCTCTGCAATTACTTTGTAAAAATACAAAGAACCTTGCTCTCCCATCTTTTCTGCTGTTAATGTAAAATATTTCATATAACCAAAATTTACTTAAAACTAGACAAGGGTGGGAAGCACACCAATTAAATTAAGGAAATGGAGGGGAGGATGGAAATGGGATGGAATTGGTGGAGGAGAAAATGTTAGACTGGTGAAGGGTAGCAAATATTCAATGACTGAAACCCAACTACAGACATTTTTGGTTACATGGTACTTAACTAAAGAAATTATTATTAAAAAGAAAGAATTAAGGAAGGGCAACTGATTTGTAAGAGCAATGACATTGGAGTAGAAAGTAGAACATTTGTTGTATTAGTTTACTTTGGTATATTTAAATTTCCTTTATTCTCATAAATTATATTAAATCAGTGTTACCAATCATGCTTTCTATGAGCCATGTTTCTAAAAGATCCTAAAAGACTGTGTTCAATGTCCTAGTTCTGTATTCAGGATTAATTTATAGCGGTGCTTAGGGAATCATACTGATGAGAACCCAAAACAGCCACATAAGTAAGAGCTTATATTTCTACTGTTTTTTTTTAACCTTTCTGTCTAATATTTTTATAAATAATGAATTTTTGCTATATACCCTACAATTTTTGACTAACATTTTTCATAAAAATTAAATTATAAATAAACACAAGTGGCTGGAGCAATAGCACAGTGGTTAGAGCCTTTGCCTTGCATGCAGTTGAACCCAGCTTGATCTCCAACATCCTGTATAGTCCCTGAGCCTGCCAAGAATGATTTATGAACTCAGAGCCAGTAGTGACTCCTGAGCGCCTCCAGGTATGGCCCATAAACCAACCAACCAATCAATCAATCAAACACAAATTTTTATTGAAAGTGTTTAATTATTTATCCAAACAATGTCAATTGTCCCCTGGTAGATCCCAATGTCACCGGTCCTGAGGTCATAGCATTGATGCTTCTAGTCTGAGCACTGAATTTAGCAGTCTCAGTAATGCCTGAATCTCTGAACATGAAGTATGAAGCACCCAAAAAACAATGCATAAAAATATGTGATGTAATGGGAGATACGGATCAAGGACCTCAAGTTCATTGGTGTGTAAAGGAGATTTATAGTAAAGTATTCAATCTGCAGTCAGTAATAGGCAGGCTGGTAAGCAGAGGTGAGGTGGAAAGGAACCTGGAGAAACTTTCCTAGGGAAGTTAACAACTGTGGTGGACTGACACTAGAACAGTGACACTAAGACTCAACTATGAATAACTTTGTAAATCATAACATCTTAATAAAAAATAAGCTTTTATAAAAGAAAGTATTTAACTGCTTTGGTCAGCTCATTAATAGATCTGGTTTTCTTTTTCTAATATTTTATAATTGATTTATGCCTTGTGCTATATCAAATGACAGAAGGCCACAAATAATTGTTATTTTTGAGGCCGGGGCGGCGGTGCTGCAAGCTATAGGGTGTTTGCCTTGTACATGCTAACATAGGATGGACCGAAATTTGCTCCCCAGGCAACCCAGATTGTCCTCCAGCCAGGAGCGATTTCTGAGTGCAAAGCCAGGAGTAACTCCTGAGAGTCACCGGGAGAGTCCAAACAAACAAATTGTGATTATTTTCATTCAGAAAAATTCTTATTAACAACCCAATTGAGTTTCTTATATATTGTCTAACATACTTTATGTGTAATATACTTATTTTATAGTAACATTTTTACAAAAAAAAATATTTATCACATTTTCTAATGTGTCAGTATATTTATATTAATTTTTACTGAAGTTATATTATTCTATGTTATGTTATTTGGCTGTAGGCCACCAAATAAATAAAAATAATTAAAACTGCATATTTATCAATGTATAAAACTACTATTTATAGTGAAAAATTATTTTTCTTCCTAGTTTATTTTCATGTAAGACAAATTCCATCTTTTGTTGATTTTCTTTGCCCTTTCTCTACATATGTATGCAGCAATTTTAGCACCATGAAGAGATTCCTTTAACTTTGTAGGCACTATGCATTTCTTTCAAAGAATAATAACACATTTTATCCCTAATAAACTTGTTTCATTATTGAGTTACAAACAAAGTCTAAAAGTAATAGAATTAGAAGAGTTCTGAAAGTTTAAAATACGCTTATTAGGATATCCAGGTCAAACATAATATCAAAGAAGATATTTTACATTTTGATAACTGCAATATAAAGTAGAACTAAGAAGTCATTTTCCTAACTTTCAGGTGAGAAAATATGCAAATTGATTATAACATGCCAATGAAACTGACTGATGTTGCAAAAAAGACCACATTGCATATATTTGCTAGTTGTGCGACCTAAAGCAAATGACTTTACTAATTCTTACATTCTCCCATCTTTTAAAAGTTAATAGTATTTAGAGGCTGGAGAAATAGTACAGTGGATAGGGATTCACCTGGGTGCCCCACATTATCCTTGAATGCTGCCAAGTGTGATCTCTGATCATAGCCACGAGTAAGTCCTTAGAACCACTTGTTATGTGTCCCCAAATTAACAGTATTAAAAATGCTATAACTATTTTAAATAGTATTACAATGTAGTAAAATCCACATTTGAACTAACTTAGATAATTAATAAGCATTTCAAAGTACAGCCTAATATATTTGCTTCCTTATTTTTAATAGTTTGTTTTCTACAGTCCCACTCCAGCAAATATATCTAGTGAATTTTTATTTTAAGTTGTTATGAACTCAAAATAAATGTTTTGGGAATTGAACATTTTCTTTTTTTTTAATATATTTTATTTAGACACCTTGATTACATACATGATTATGTTTGGGTTTCGGTCATGTAAAGCACACCACCCATCACCAGTGCAACGTTCCCATCACCATTGTCCCAAATCTCCCTCCTCCCCACCCAAACCCCACGTGTACTCTAGACAGGCTCTCCATTTCCCTCATACATTCTCATCATTAATGCAGTTCAAAATGTAGTTATTTCTCTAACTGAATTCATCACTCTTTGTGGTGAGCTTTATGAGGTGAGCTGGAACTTCCAACTCTTTTCTCTTTTGTGTCCGAAAATTATTATTGCAAGAATGTCTTTCATTTTTCTTAAAATCCATAGATGAGTGAGACCATTCTGCATTTTTCTCTCTCTCTCTGACTTATTTCACTCAGCATAATAGATTCCATGTACATCCATGACTTATCTCTCCTGACAGCTGCATAATATTCCATTGTATATATGTACCACAGTTTCTTTGGCCATTCGTCTGTTGAAGGGCATCTTGGTTGTTTCCAGAGCCTGGCTATAAAATACTGCCTCAATAAATTAAAGAGGATACAAGAAAATGAAAACAAACTCTTCTCATGGATTGGGAGGATTAATGTCATTAAAATGGGGGCCAGACAGATAGCATGGAGGTAATTCATTTGCCTTGCATACAGAAGGTCGGTGGTTCAAATCCTGACATCCCATATGGTCCACCGAGCCTGCTAGGAGCGATTTCTGAGCATGGAGCCAGGAGTAACCCCTGAGCATTGTTGGGTGTGACCCCCCCACAAATGGCAATACATTCCAAAGCATTGTACAGATTTAATAAAATCATTATAATGATACACATTACATTTTTCAAAGAAGTAGATCAAACACTTCTGAATTTATTATGGAACAATAAACCTTCATAGATAGCTAAAACGATTATTGGGAAAATGAAGATGGGAGGCATTACTTTCCCCAATTTAAAACTGTCCTATATAGTAGTAGTCATTAACAAGCATCATATAGAAATAAATACACATCCTCTTATTAATGGAATAGACATGAATATTTTATGACTAATCTTCAGGTATATGAGTAATTAGTATTTGATAAAGGCATAAGACATATGAAGTGGAGGAAGGAAAGTCACTTCAAAAAGCTGTGTTGAAAACTCTGGTCAGATATATATAAAAGACTGAACTCAAATCTCTCTTTAACACTATTGCCTTTATTTAAAAAATAATGATTTCCTTGGAAATGGCAACAATGTCCTTCAGGACAGTTTCCTTGCCTTGCCACCTAATGGTGAGAGAACAGAATATGATCCCAGACAGCCTGACTTTAAAATAGGATCTATGTAAATACCAAGAGATCTAATTACAGAAGCCTGGCTGCTTTTCAAACAATGATTGAGAAGAAACTTTTCTAGAGCCATGAAGACTTTGGGTTTCAACAACTTAGAATGACTGTAGCTTGTAGTTGGTATTATGGCAGAATGCCTCATGGGTAGGAACACCATATTTTTAGACCAAAGGTTTTTTCTTTATATTTTCCCAACTTTTTGTGCCTATAAAAAAAACGTGCCATCCCCCCATTTTAATCTTTTAAACAAGGACTACTGCCTTTTTCATAAAACCTTGGGACAGAATTATTTTGTTTTATCTCACATTTCTGAATTTTTCTATAAAATTGAGTAGGAAAAATTAAAAAAAAAAACATGGGGACAGGAGCCAAATGGTCTCAGAACTAAATATCCAAACCAAATTTAACAAGAATAGAATCAAAAAACCCAAATGATAGCAATTTAAACTTAAAATGTGTCTGTTATACCTGAAAGTCATAGGGTAAAATGTGGTGGTATAGAATGCACTTTGGGAACATTGGCAGAGAGAAGTCAACACAGATGGTAGGAATGGTCTTAAATACGACTGTGAAAAACTTTGTAAATCACAATGGTTTCAATAAAATAAAATAAAATAAAATAAATGATCTCAACAATCAAGTAAATATCTGAATTTTTATATCATTTCCACCTTTCTTTCTTGTTCTTTAGTTTTATGGCTATATTAGATATTTCTAATAATTAAGTTGTGTCAAAATTCTGTGGCATATAATTTATTATATAACTAGAACAAAATGGCAATATGTCATTTAATTGATCTTCTTGCATCAATTGACTTGAACTCTTCACCTAAGGCACTTAAACAATTAACAAAAAGTATATCTAAAGGACAAAAAACAAAAGAAACTTTTAAATAAAAGATCCATTGATTTCCTGACAGCCCATGTAGATCTCCCAACATATCTACAATGCCAAAAGTTGTTACAGACTAGATTAATTTAATGGAAACTTTGAACATTTGACCTTATAAGACCAATTTCATTAATCAGCTATCATCACACATCAGTTGGTTTGTCACTATATAAACAAAACAACTAGTGTTGGTGAGAATGTGTGGCCAGGGGGATAAAGCCCTTCATGCATTGCTTATTGGAATGTCAACTATTTCAACCATTTTTGGTTTTGGCTTTTGAGTCTCACCTGGCAGTGCTCAGAGCTTACTTCTAGCTTTGTATTTAGGAATCACTCCTATTGGTATTCAGGGAACCCTCTGAGTTTCTGGGGCTTGAACCACAGTCACCCATGTATAAAGTGAGCAATTTACCAACTATAATATGGACCCTGGTTCAATTGTTTAGGAAAACAATCTTAAATATTTTTTAGCAATTTAGACTTGAGTTCCTTATGACCCAAAGATTCTATTTCTTGGCTT
>PVKC010041273.1:0-12183 GCA_004027635.1 Crocidura indochinensis | reverse complement strand
GCTGTAAACTTGTTGAAAATGAAGCCACCTGGAATTTGGGTCACAATGTAGCCCCAGAGAAAAGATCATGGATAAGACCCACAATCTCTGGATCCCAGCTCAACTGTGCTACCTGAATCTTTGATTGTCCATCCACACGCACAGTGCTATTGTTGACCGAGAATGCAGACGCCCGACCAACTCATGATGGCTTCAACCCGATTCTCCAGACCCATCAAGTATCTCTTGCCAGTCTTTTCGGAGTTCCAGACCCACATCTGTACAGATTAGTATTGGATTCTGTAGAAATTTCACCTTTCGTATTTTTCTTATAATTGTAATTATTTGAATTTATATTTGGTACTACAAATCATTTTGACTATTATAATTAATGTTTTTTCTATCCTATGAATTGATGTCATGTTACATTAGGATTCATGCGTTCTTAGGTTAGTGGGTTAGATATTGTTGTCTATAAGTTACTAAATGATATTTTTTTTCTATTCTCAGGTTTATCTGCGTGGGCACATCATAGGCAAAATATTAGGATTATAGGAGGTGCCATCCATTTTGGATGGATCCTCAAGTTGCTTATTTACACAGGGAGGGTCTCTGCCTTAAACATTTTGTTTTGGTTTATGACTTAAGCTCTCATCTATAAATAATTGGCTACATTAGAACATCAATTTTGGACATCTTATGGACTTCAGCTAGGATTAAGAACTTGGATTAAGTTCAGAAGACTATGGATCATCATTGCAGAGCGAGAGAGATAGCATGGAGGTAGGGCATTTGCCTTTCATGCAGAAGGTCATTGGTTTGAATCCCGGTATCTGCCAGGAGGGATTTCTGGACATGGAGCCAGGAATAACTCCTGAGCACTGCAAGGTGTGACTTCAAAACCAAGAACTACAACAACAACAAACAAATGAAGGTGATTCCTCTCGCCTGCCACACTACCTTTCTGGAAGCTCTTCGAAGGACCTATGTATGCCATAGACTTCTTATCAGGAGCTTGAAGTTGATTCCTTGATACATGTTTCTGGTTTTAGACACCCTGTGTTTAGGTTAGAAATCTTCCATACATTTCCCTGTGATTCACCTATGCAAACAGCAACTCTTTCATTGTTGCCTAGCGTTTTTCTTTAATTTTGTAGACAATTTTGTTTGTTTGTTTGTTTTTACTAAAAACAAAAGGGGGAATTGTTGCATATGCAAACATTTCTAATCTTATCACAATTTGGAATGTATACACATTTCTGGACCTACCCTGATCAGTGATTGGACACTACTCTAGGGTGTGACCTGGCATTCTGCCCCTACCCTAGGGTGGTACCTGATTCTAGTATATAAAACAGAGGTCTGTGTAAGGTACATTCCAAATTGTGTAAGATTTGGGGCTTTTTGGGTTGGAACGGATGCTGAGTCATTGGACCTCCGTTCATTCCACCGAATAAAGCTAATATTTCGACAAGTGTGACTCTCCGTGAGCTGTTTACCCGCCGATTCACCTCAGAACCGCTGGTTACTGGGTGGTAGACGCGTTCTCCGAGCTGGAGGGGAGAGACCCCTCCTCCCTACCTCCGTTAGCGAACCTTTTCTGGGGACGGATTTCTTCAAATAAGAAATAAAAGAAAATTGTCATAAGTAAGCAGAAAATTTTCTTTCGAGTCTTTCTGGTAATTTTCCACAGCAACTCAATAAAATTTTGAGTATTTGGCAAATAAATATTTTCTATTCTAGCAAACAGAGATATTTATATATATTTGTTTCCACTTAGAAGAGAGAGTTAAACATCTATGTAAATGACCTAAACTACATTTATTCTCTGTATCTGCTATCTTATTTCCTAGAGATCTCCTCTCCATTTTACAGACTATCATGCTGGTCAACAAGCAGTTAACAATTGATTCTGTCTGATGATCAGGAAGTACTTGCTACAGCAGGTGGTCTTTATGGTCAAAGGCATGGTATGCTATGTATGGTTTATGCTATGTATGGTTTACTTTTCACAGAAAAGTAAAAGTAGGAGCCTCAGAATTAGATGAGCATCCATTCCCTTGTCATAATCCATAGTTTTCCTCCTTTAAAGATAACTCCTGGAATGATAATGAGCCAGGACACAGATTACAACATTGGTTCAGCGAGATACAAAATAGCAATATGAAATTATTTGAACCACCAGTCCATGAAATCAGATGTTCTATCAGTATCTTTCCATCAAATAGAAACAACAAATGGGAAGGGCTTTAAGTCATTGCTGGGAACACAAATAATTTAAGTCACCAGGAGACTCGTTCTTCTAGTATTCTGTACCCATAGCAACAACAATAATTTGTTTCTTTGGCCATGTCTATTACCTTAGTGAGAACATTTATAACCCATTCATCAAAGAAGCAAAAACAACTTTGTTTATAGGGGCCAGAGCAATAACACCACAGGAAGGGTTTTTGCCTTACAGGCAGCTCACCTGAACTCTATCTCTGGTATCCTATATGATCCCTTGAGCCTTCCAGGAGTAATTGCTAGACTCAGAGCCAGGAGTGACCCCTGAACACCATTGCATGTAGCCCCCCAAAACAACAAAAAAGACCCCAACCCTTTGTTTATGGTATTTTATTTATTTACTATTTTAAATAAAAATACATATTAATGGCATTCTAGTCTTTCTTATGTTTCATTTTTTTATGTTTCATTGTGGTTGCTGGTATATATTAGGAAATCAGAATTGTATCATCTTGAAACTTGCAATTAGCTTAGATAATACAAACATTCCTAACTATCCAACTTCTTAACGTCTAAATGATTCTTTTCTGAATCTAGAAATTATTATCTGAATTTATTTAATTTTTAATGTTTTTGGTTTTTTAGGTCGCACTTGGAAGTGCCCAAGCTTACTTAAATCTCTGTGCTGAGAAATAACTCCTAATAAGAATTAAGGACCTTTGGGGATGTCGAAGCTTGAACCTGGGGATCCTGCTTACAAGGCAATGGCATTAAGCCCCTGATACTCTTTCTCTCTGGTACCCATGACTTTAATTTTTTAAAACATTAGGTGATTCTCTCACACACAGACACACACACACACACACTTGTTATTTTCTAGACAAATCAGAGATCTATGAGGTTTTAACTTAACTTCATAAAATGCACATATTTGTATTTATTAAATGTATTTAAAATGTTAGTGACATTTGTGTACAATGAATTATAAAAGGCGTTGGTTGGAGAAAATTATAGATATGGGAGAAGGAAAGTGTATGGGAAAAACGAGTCATATAATGGAAGTGGGTCTTTAATATTTCATATAAAACATGTTAGAAGGTACTTTGAAAATAAGACATTAGAATAAAGAAAATAAGAGAGTGATCTATAAACATATCTGGGTCAGAAGTGGGTAGGGTGATACCGTTTTCAGCTAAGTAAACATCAAGTGCAAAGTTCTGGAGTGAAGCAAGAGTGTTGTGTTCTATACAAACAAGGATGGAGTTAAAGGTCTATTGATGTGATTGAGGAGAAATTGTACACAGATGATGTCAGAGTTGTTTGAAGGTGTGGGACTATGAAAGATCTGAGGATCCACTATAAAGAAATGACATGTCAAAAAGAATCAAAGAGGTAAGTTTAGGAGAACAATAAAATTACATTAATTTTATTTAGTTAAACCTTCTATACCAGCTTTTATCCATAACTTGTTTTTGTTTTTTAATCATCTTTAGCAGTGCTCCTTAGAGCTAAAGAAAGCTCTTTAACTTTCTATTTGGGGATCACTACTGGCATGGTCAAGGGTGCCAGGAATTGGCCTAGGATAAGAAACCTTCAAAAAAAAAAAGCTTATTAATACCCTGTGCTATCTTTCTGGGCTTATCCTTAATTTATTTATTTTTCTTTATGAAATTCATAACATAATCTTAGTTACATTTCTACAAATGGGTCATATTTTTGTTTATTTTTTGTAGATCATGAAACAAAGGCCTAGAAAATTAAATATTAGTTTTTGCAGCAAACTTAGTATGGAATAGGTGATGAGCATAGAGATTCAAATAGTTCAGAGAGGAAAAGATAGAGTCCAATTAAAAAGTTATTGATAAAATCCAAGAAAGAAAATAATCATATAGGAGAGGTGTTTAGTGGTGATAAAGAAGACAGGTAGACAGATTCAGGATATATTTTTCTTACTTTATTTTAGGGTTTTTTGGGAGGGTGGGGGTGTAGGGGATGCTCAGGGGTAACTCCTGGCTATGAGCTCAGAAATTGCTCCTGGCTCGGGGGTTCATATGGGATACCGGGATCAAATCAGGTCTGTCCTGGATTGGCCATGTGCAAGGCAAATGCCCTACCACTGCCTGTGCTATCGCTCAGGCCCCTTAGTTTTTTTTTCTTTTTTAGACTTTATTACATTTGTTTTTATTGTCCCCATAAATAAGTCATGTATTTTACTTCTTCCATTAGAAAGCCATTAGAGTATTCTTGTTACTACAATAATCAGATTTCCATCAGAATGTTTCTTTAAAGTATATTTGAAATAAATGAAAAAAACAAACTTGGATGAAAGGAGAGAGAAAAATTTTGAAAATAATGTCAAGATTTTTGAGGCAAAGTATTAAAAGTAAAAGCTCCCAGTGTACAAAATGAGGTATACAAAGAAGGAAAGAAAGCATATAAATAGTGTCGTTGGAGACTTAAAGACTGTGTATTGGAGATATTAGGTGAGAAGCTGAGTATTTAAGAGAAAATTGTTGCATATGCATAATGAGCATGACATTCAGAGGAAAGGTATGGCTAGAAATGTAAATGTAGATCTTTAGAGCATTGATGATATTGAAAGTCATTAGTATGAAGGAGAATACTTGGGTATGAAGAGAAATAATAAGTTGAAAGTTTCCAGTATTTAGAATATTGGCAAATGATATGACCCTCTGACTTCTAAAGGTGTAAGTAGGAGAGTAGAGCAAAATGGGGCAACTAGAAGATCTATTTTATGAAGGCCAAGAGACAATAAAGTGTGAGAAGTTATAAAAACCATTTAAAGTAAACATAGTTGAGCGAATTAAGTTATACTACTGAGAGGCCCAGTGAGAAGAGGACCGAGAGTCCAGCCTGGGATTTATAGCAGATGCTAGTTTTGTTTAAGTGGTGGGAATAATGTTATACTTTGAATGAATATAGGATAAAATGATGGTGGTAGAATTGGAGATAGCAAGCAGAAACTACATTTTTCAAATTACATACAAAAATAGATAAGAAGCTAATATGTTATATCAGATGAGAAGAAACATTGAAAGATAAGTTTGTACACTTATAGTAGCAGATTATGGAAAGGCAAAATGATTAATATAAGAGAAACATGAGTTGGAGCACTTTGATTTTTGAATGAATAGTGTTGCCCCAAATAAGGTCTCTTAGAAAAAACGCTCATCATAAGAACAAAGGAAATAGAGTGTATGGACAGGAGTACAGGTAGGTGGTAACTATGGGGTAGGAATTCTTTCATTCTGACATCCTATATGCCCTTACAAAAGAAAAGATGATAATGATTCCCATAAACACTTCAGTTCATTAGTTATATGAGACCAGGATGGAATTGTGGCACAATGAACCAGAAATGTCATTAAGATAAGGAGTCCATGAATCTCTGTGGATTGCTTAGTGTAGAAACAGTGCAAGTGCTCGTGCATGGTATTAAGTGAGAACATGTTGGTATTGGCTAGAGTAAAAAGTTCAAATAAGGAAGTCATAAAGAAATTAAGTTGGAAGGAAAACAGAAGTCAAATAATGAATAGCTCACTGTCACTTGACAAATGGTTTGCATTTGATTTTGTTGTCCAAGAGGAAATTGGGACGATTTTAAGCAAGGAAATGGCCCTGTGCAATAGGAAAAATTCATCTGACTATTGCATGTAAAATGCATTTTTAAAAAGTCTACCACCAAAAATCTAATTAAAATGTGAATGTGGGGCTGGAGAGATAGCATGGAGGTAAGGCGCTTGCCTTTCATGCAGAAGGACAGTGATTCGAATCCCGGCATCCCATATGGTCCCTGTGCTTGCCAGGAGTAACCCCTGAGCACTGTCGGGTGTGACCCAAAAATAAAAAAAAATGTGAATGTAGTCAATATTGCACAGTTGTCTATGTGTACATATTATATGTATGAGATAGAATCAGATCCTCCTAAGAGAATGGTATTGGACCCAGAGAAAGTGGAACTTTAACCATATTCAAGATGATAGGGATTATGGATTGATTGGAGATTATGGAAAAGAGAGGTAACAAAAGAATCCTTTGGATATGTGTCTCTTAACCAGTTCAGGGTTTTGTTTGATATAATACCTGCAGGTTAAGTTAAACTCAGGAGCATCACCCACATCAGAGAAGAGTCAGTATTTAGCATCTCACTCCTGCCCCTGATCTTATACTTAAGTCTTTAAAAAGAAAAGTCAAAACTCTCTGTTCCTTGAGTGGTATTTTCCAAAGGAATCTTAAGATGGTGTGACTAGAGAAAAAAGAATGCATGCAAGGAACAAACATTAAACAAGCTTGTGTCAGAGAGACCACAACACTGACTTCTTCGACACATTCACTTTCATTTTATTGCAAAAAAAAAAACATTCCTGGGGTTGAGAGTTGCCATGTACTTGAAATGTATAATTCATGTTTCTAAAATTTTGACTTCAAGTTTGATCTGCATCAAAGATGCTGGCACTTGGACATATTATGACAGGCCTAGGTGGCAGGGTTCTTAATACTTTCTCTGTTGACTGGTAAAGTCTTGCAAAAAAAAGATGGGCATTATCCCGCTGGGGTGTCACTTTCATATTGATATAAAGAATAAAATCTTGCTTCCACCGATATTTGACTTTGTCTTTATCCTTCCCAATTTTTAACTTGAGAAAGGTAACCATAGAACCCCTCAATTGATTTGTAACAATGGATTTCATGTGCCATTCTATAAATTGGGAAAATTGGTGAGAATAAATGGAGGCTAAACATTATTTCTATTATCCCTATGTTAAGTTGATAGTATGTGAAAAAGAGGAGTTGTAGGCAGACAGAATGATACTTCTGATGCTCAGGAAAATATACTAGTGATGAAAGATTCTTTGGAATTAATTATTCCATTGATGTATTTGAAATAACTGATGTAAATGAACTGCCAGGAGATTAAAAAAATGTAAAGATGGCTGAGAACAATAGCAAATTTTTTAGAAAGTTGAGCTACTTATTTCAGTGGTCTTGAAACTCCAAACTAGTTATTTGTTTGACATACGGAGTCCTCAACATGAAGGGATAAATCAAAATAATGAAAGAATTGAATTAAAAAGCTGGAATAAAATTGTCAGAGATGTCTTAAAGAATCAGCAATTTTTTGAAATTTCTCATTTAGAAGGTAGATCTCTGAATCTTGAAATAATTCTTTACATAGCTTGATGTTTGTAGATCTATGCAAAATATCTTATAAAATTAGATGGAAATTTTAGTTGCCTTTATCAGCATGCTATATGAATAAGGCATTTCAATAGAATACACTTTATATTTAACATTTTAATAAATTAAAATACATTTTTATTTTATAAATTATTTAGATGAGAATATATAACTAGTAGCATGTAATGAATAAGAAATAATATTATTCTACTTTTACTTTTTTGTTTGTTTGTTTTGTTTTTTTGTTTGTTTTTTTGGTTTTTGGGTCACACCCGGCTGCGCTCAGGGGTTACTCCTGACTCCATGCTCAGAAAATGCTCCTGGCAGGCACGGGGGACCATATGGGGCACAGGGATTCGAACCGATGACCTTTTGCATGAAAGGCAAATACCTTACCTCCATGCTATCTCCCGGGCCCCTACTTTTACTTTTTATGGTGTTTGTCCAACAACAGTGCTTGGCATAATCCTTAAGCATAAAATATATATAATACTAAAAACAACCTATTGGGTAACTGTTAAGAAGGAAAAAATAAAAAATCACTAACTCAAGTTTAAACCTTGTGTTTAAGAATACCACTTGTCCTTTTATAATGTTCTATTTTGTAAACATAAATCTATGGATTTAAATAACACATGTTTAGAGATTCCAAAATAGTCTCTGATATAATCCTAATAAACATAAGAGAATAATTCTTAATGTATACACATTTGTGTACTTAAATTTGACAAATAGCAAATGTTATTCAAGATGTTTTGATTAGTAAAAGTAAATGACATGACAATTGCGACTGAGCTGAATTTTTTCTGGGACTATAAAGAGAGACATTAGGACTGGACAACCAACATGCCCAGAGCCTGGAGTTGGTCTTCTGACATTATGCTTCATGGATGGTGACACCTTGTATAACTTAGGCCAATGGAATTTTCTTTCTAAATGTCCCAATGTTTGATGTGCCAATGCAAACAAAACAAAACAAAAACACAAACCTGCCCCTAAGTCCCCCTTTTTTATTCTTCTCTTTATTTCCTTTTACTCATATTTTAGATAGGGGCTCTTGATTTTTCATAGAACCATAGAACTTGAGTCATTTTGTTATGTCTCATATTTCTGTATTTTTTAAATTGAAAAAAGGAAAAAATGTAGATGGAGCCCAAGGGCCAAGTGGTCTCAGAAACATTGAATGGGGGAAACTTTTTTTTTTTTCAAATACCCACGCCAAAGTCAAGGACAACAGAAACACAAAATGGACCACTTACACTAATAGGCCAGGGGGCTAAGAGTGGAAGTATGGGATGCATGCTGGGAATTATGATGGAGGGAGGTCAACACTGGTGGTGGGAATGGCCCTAATTCACTGTCCTTAAACATCTGAAATAAAACTGTGAAAGACTTGTAATTCACAATGGCCTCAATAAAAATAAAAAATAAATGACATGAGTAAATTCTATAATATTTGAAAACAGTTGACTGAACTGAGAAAGCCTCAGTTCTCTCATCTTGTGGCTTCTACAAAAATTCAATTATCTATTAAGTCATATTCATTCTTCAGGTTAACCAGGAAATCAATAGTGCCTAAGGGAATGCTTGCATCATATACACCAGGAAGTTTGACTGGTTGCCAGACAATATGACCATAATGTTCCAGGATAGCTATTATTCTTGCTTCAGTCAAATTCCACAAGCATTCCGTAGTAATAATCTACCAAGTAGTTTTTATTTTCAACATACGCAGTTGAAGAACCAGAATATAAGATTTAATTGAGAATTTTCTTTAGAAATAGCTTGTATTTTAGCTCATAAATTCTTTTAGTGTGCTTTTAGAAGACAGCAATAGGACTGTAGAAATATTATTCTTTGTGTTTTTGCAGCTATTTCTATGTAAGTTGTGTACTAAAAAAATAATCACATCTTTGTATTCTCTATACTTGCTTCATATGTCTATTTCCCATCAAATGAAGGATTTAAATAAGGATATGCTTACATAATCAGGTTACTAGTTCAATGAGCATGTTATATAGAGAAAATTTTAACTTGCACTCTGAATATCATGTGGAAAATTGTAGCATAACAGCAGATTTTTTTCAAAAACACTAATACAACTCAGAGAGCATACAGTAATACTAGAGAAGATCTCTCAATAACATTGCATTAGTCTGAGCTTGGAAAAGTAAACCCAAGCAGAAATCACCTATTCAAGTTCCATTAAAATATCTGTGGAATCTTTCTCGTGTGTTTTTGTTTCACAAGACAACAGTGAACTTCTTTGCCATTGGGGATACTTTTTATAACCTAAACTTTTTGTATCTTTAAGTAATATGAATTCTGGTGTTGTCAATTGTTATAAATTGGTCAGCTATTTAAAAGAAAGGAACTATGAGTAACCCTATAATAAATAGTTGTATGTTCCTACAACAAGGGGAAATTCATTCAATAGAAGAAATGACTCAGTGACGTCAGGCTGAGAATTTCTGCAAATCCATGCCTGCCTAGTGGGGCTGACTGCGAAAAAATTGTGAGTCCTGTCTTTGTGTTTATTTGTCCTCTCCTGTCGTCTGGACCTCTTGAGAGTGGGCTGAAAAGAGGCTGCAGAAGATCATGGCTGCTCCACTTCGATACACTGCTGTGTGCTCTTTCTAAGGAAAGAACATCATTGCAACAAGAAGACAAAAAAATCACACTAAGGACTGTGCTGGATCACTGAAGTCCAGCATTTCTCTCTGGACAGTCTTCTCTGCTGTGTGCCTAGGCCCAAGATTTGATCCTTTGAGAGACCTCATCCATAGAGGACTCCACTCCCTTGTAGGCAAATCGACACACCAGGAAAGGGAGGAACCAGAGGAGTGTGACTGCGCACATAATTTAGCCAATGAATACCACCACAACACGTAGAAAAATACACAATACTAGTGTGACAATGGGGAAACAACGCAGGCCAGCATCAGACATAGAGAACAAAGATGACAATTCTGAGGACCAGATAATGACCAACGAACTAATCAATCTCTCACATAAGGACTATAGAAAAGCAATATGGAAGATGCTGAAAGAACTCAAAGAAACCATGGACCGAGCTCAACAGAACACTAATAACCAAGAAAATATGATGACAGAAATCACAAAACTCCAAACTGAAATAACATGTCAAATAACAGGTTTGAAAAACTCAGTAAATGAATTGAACGACAAAATGGATGATCACAACACCAGGGTAGAAGAAGCTGAGAATAGAATTGGTGCTGTGGAAGATGAGATAAATAACAGCTCCATACAGCGGGAGAGATTGGGAAAAAAACTTAAAACAAATGAACAAACAATGGAAAATATAGTCAAAGAATGGGAACAGATGAAAATAGAAGTCTATGATAAGATCAACAGAAAAAACTTAAGGATCATTGGAGTCCCAGAGACACAGGAAGAAAATTTCCAGAAAGAACCAACGATCAAGAATATCATTAAAGAGAAACTTCCAAAACTAAAGAATATATGTGATCAAATATTGCATGCCCGAAGAGTACCAACCAAAAGAAACCCCAGAAAAAATACCCCAAGACACATCCTAGTCACAATGACAAATCCCACAGATAGAGACATAATTCTGCAAACAGCAAGATCAAAAAGGGAAATTACATTCAAGGGAGCATCCTTGAGATTTACAGCAGACCAGTCACTGAAACACTCAAGGCCAGAAAGCAGTGGTGGGATATTGTGACAAGACTAAATGAAATGAATGCTCCACCTAGAATACTGTACCCAGCAAAATTCATTTTCCGGTTTGACGGAAGAATACACGTTTTCACAGACAAAAAACAGCTCAGTAACTTTACACTCCTTTTTTTTTTTTTTGTGGTTTTTGGGTCACACCTGGCAGCGATCAGGGGTTACTCCTGGCTCCATGCTCAGAAAATGCTCCTGGCAGGCACGGGGGACCATATGAGGCACCGGGATTCGAACCGATGACCTTTTGCATGAAAGGCAAACGCCTTACCTCCATGCTATCTCCATATGAGGCACCGGGATTTGAACCGATGACCTTTTGCATGAAAGGCAAACGCCTTACCTCCATGCTATCTCCCGGTCCCCTGAGGTTGCTTTTTTTTTTACAAACCAACTCTTAAGAGAAAAACTGAAAGACCTAATTTAAGACAAGACTAACCAAAAGACACACCAAATTTCGATATAAAGATGGCATCAAATCCCAGGACAATTCTTTCTCTCAATGTCAATGGACTAAATGCACAAGTTAAGAGACACAGAGTGACTAAATGGATCAAAAAACTCAATCCAACTTTCTTCTGTTTGCAAGAAATGCACCTGAATAGTCAGAACAAACATAGACTCAAAATAAAAGGCTGGAGGAAAATTATCCAAGCAAACAATGCCCATAAAAAAGCTGAAGTGGCCATACTAATATCAGATAATGCAAACTTTATACTCAGGAAGGTTGTAAGGGACAAAGATGGACATTATATATTAATCAAGGGGTATGTAGAGAAGGAAGAAATCACGCTTCTAAACATATATGCACCGAATGAGGGTCCAGCAAAATATTTAATACAATTGTTGACAAAGCTGAAAAAGAACATCAACAACAACACAATAATTGAGAGGGACCTCAACACAGCTTTGTCATCAATGGATAGGTCAACCAGACTGAAATCCAACAATTATATACTGGACCTGAGGAGAGTAATGGAAGAAAGAGGCCTAGTATATATATATATATATATATATATATATATATATATATATATATATATATATATATATATATATATA
>PVKC010041272.1:0-12187 GCA_004027635.1 Crocidura indochinensis | reverse complement strand
GTTGGTTTGAATCCCAGCATCCCATATGGTCCCCCGTGCCTGCCAGGAGCTATTTCTGAGCAGATAGTAACCCCTGAGCACCGCTGGGTGTGGCCCAAAAAACCAAAAAGAAAAAAATTCTTTTTCTGTATTATACTATGAAACTTGCTATGCTTTAATTTTTTACAGTGGAAATTATTGTGTTCTGATCTTGTCTGGGTGTATGCTAAGCATCATGGAAGTAAGTATATTAAAGCTGACCAGTGGACGGATAACAGTTTCCTGATGTCTAGGAAAACTGTTGTCCTCCCTGATTATTTATCCACCAACTAGAAATTTGTTTCAGTGACCCAACAGATCACAGATTTTGGGAATTAAAAACAAATTTGGACACAAATAATTTTCTGTTTATAAAACATAATAGTAACTTTATTGATATGTGACTGATATACTAAACAGCAAATATTGATATAGTCTACAGCATATATTTAGGAGGTGAACTCACACTAATTGATGCTGGACACCTTCCTTCCAGAGGGTATGCCATTTATAATAGTTGTAATTATATTCTTTCATTATTTCTGTTATTGTGAAATGTGTTATTTTGAAGGGATTATGCCTATTTTTTATATTTTGTTTTTTTTCTCAGATCTAGTATATTTAGTTTTTAATAAGAATTCACTAGGTATTCTTTTTTTGGTTTTTGGGCCACACCTGGCAGTGCTCAGGGGTTAATCCTGGCTCTTCACTCAGAAGTCACTCCTGGCAGCTCTGGTTGGGAATAGAAGCAGAGTTAGTTCGGGATAGGCCTCATACAAGGCAAATGTCCTACCACTATGCTATCAGTCTGGCCCCTCACTAGGTATTCTTAAATCATTGAATATATTGGAGCATTTTATTCCTTCTTTGGCATAGGTATTTTAATTATCCTTGTATTAGAAACATATACCTAATACTTTGCTTTTGTGCTTATTAATTTTTTCATTTATTTTTTTGAATCAGAAAGGTTTATTGGAAAGCAGAAGAGAAAATGAAGCAATCTTTCTAGATGGGGGTGGACCTTAGTATAGGAAAAATGTAATAAGGCTAAGGTGTGTGTGTGTGTGTGTGTGTGTGTGTGTGTGTGTGTGTGTGAGAGAGAGAGAGAGAGAGAGAGGAGAGAGAGAGAAAGAGAGAGATTGAGATTGAGAGAGAGAAAGTGACTTTGTATTTATGACTTATCAAGTGACAGGAATGTTTACAGAAAATGCAAGTTTTAAACAGGGTGGTCTGGCTCAACATCTGGTCTATTGGACTATCTCTTTGGCTATGTGCTTTTTGAGTTGTCTTTTTGGCTTTTTGACTTAGGTTATTATTCATTATTTTTTAGAATGACTCTATGATTTTTTGTTAAACCAAGTCAAAGGTGATATGAACCATCATCTATATAGTTTGAAGAAAACTATAGGCACTATATACTTTGTATCAAAGTATGTCAATTAGTTACTTTTTAATTTACTTTATTTTAACATTTCATTACATATTTCAAAAAGGAATTTTTTTTCAGAAACAGATTGGACTTCTTGAATGAGTAAGACTAGACCTGTTTATCATTGGACATTTTTATTGTTAGAGATAATTATCTTATTACCCGTTATTGATTGATGAATATATGTTGAAGGCAGTTCTCAATGTTTACTTCCTTTACAGTGGAGCCTTTTTAATCTCTGAGTCCTGTCCTCAGTGAGTCTCTATGGGTGAAACCCAAGCATCAGTGTTTTGTTTTATGTTTCCCAGGTGATTTCCAAGTACAAGCAAAGTTGAGGCCCATTGGTTTCAGGGATGTCTTTTAACTTTTGTAAGCTTTATTTCTAAAAATTATCATATAATGCTAGGCCAGAGATATTGTACAGGTTGCCTTACACCTGAACAATACAACTTCTATCCCTGGCATCCCATATGGTCCCCTAAACCTGCCAGGAGTGATTCCTGAGTGCAGATATAGTAAATTCTGAACACAGATGAGTGTGGGCTACCAAATTTTTATCAGATAATGTAGTTTAATTTTTATCATATTCACATTTATATACTTCCTTACAATACTCTTGCTCAATTTCTTTTTTTTTTTTTGGGGGGGGGCGGTCACACCCGGCAGTGCTCAGGGGTTACTCCTGGCTCCATGCTCAGAATCACTCCTGGCAGGCACGGGGGACCATATGGGATTCGAATGGATGACCTTTTGCATGAAAGGCAAACGCCTTACCTCCATGCTATCTCCCGGGCCCCTCTTGCTGAATTTCTAATGCAATGTTAACACAAGTTAACACACTTTGTGAATGCTAATACAATTAGGAAATTTAGTTTCCTGTGCAACATGAATGTCACAAAGTGAACTGAAAGTTACCAATCATTTGTATTTGTACTTGCTGACTTTAAACAGCCCAGGTCTTGGAAGAGGAAGAGATAATATTTCTTTTTTTGTTTGTCTTTGGGCCACACCTGGCTGTGCTCAGGGGCTACTCCTGGCTCTGTACTTATAAATTACACCTGGCATGCTTGAGGGAACATATAGGATGCCGACCCAGGTCAGCCGTGTGCAATGCAAATGTTCTACCTGCTGTGCTGTCACTCTGACCCCAATATTTATTAATTAAATATTGAATAAATAAACATAATAAAATCATAAAACATATTAATATATTGTTTTATTTATATTAATATATTATATTAAACTGATAAGAACAGCTACTACACTTGATCTTAGTCAAAGGCCAAGAAACTTATATTAATATATTATATATTAATTATACTATATGATTATATAGTATAATATATAATATATAATCAATTATATAGTAATTAAAAATTAATTACTATATTAAAATTTTTAAATATTTAATATTTATTTTATATTTTACATATGCAATATATTATTATATATAATATAAATATATATTAATATATAATCAATTATATAATTACTATATATAAAATTTTTGGAACTATTTTAATTATTTCTTCCCTGATTAAATAGTTCTTTCCTGTTTGTACAAAAATTAAGAACAATAAATATATTGGTTTTTAAAAATTGATAGCAGGATTTTTAAGAGAGCATAGCCCCTATTGAAGGTTTTCAACCATTTTCAGCATATATGACACAGATAGCTGTAAAGAATTATTCAGATCCTTTGGAACAATTACCTCTGGGAAAAGAGATTTGGGGAAAAACTAAAAGTGTAGTTGAGTTGTGGTCCTAGTCTTGGTATTTATCATGGGATCTTAAAATATATGTTTGTTTTTATTTGCATTGAATAAAAATGCTAAGTAATCTATATTATGTGATATTTAAAATTATATTTAGACACCATGATTTATAAAATTGTTTACAACAGAGTTTTAGACATATAAATGTACTCACCTTTATACCTAGGTGAGCTTTTTTTTCAGATCTTCAAAAAAAATTGTAGAAAAAATATATTGTAGGAAATTTAGGAAAATTGTAAACATTTAGGAAACATATATAATGGCCTGTTTCTTACTTTTAATATCTACTAGAAGATGATGAAGAAAAGCATATGTTTTCTTCATACTTCATAAAAATGAAAAGAAAATGTAAGGCTATTTTTGGATTATTCTTTGTTCTCACCACACAGTGTCACCCTATTCCCATATATTCATAGAATCTATAAAAGCACTGTGACAAGAAAAACAAACTATTTCTCTATTTGTCTTTTTGCTGAGTCCACTGAGAGTTAAAGTAAAATAGCATTGCCTTAGAGAAAAATTGCCTGGAATGTAAACCGTTATTCTAAAAAATGATGATTATTATGAGGTGCTCCCATCTCTGATGACTTTCACAAAAATCAAATTGGGTTATTGATGAGCCTTATCCTTAAACTGGAGTGAAAATGTAAATCATCAGACAATATAAGTAAGAGCCTTGCAGATAACGATCATTATATAAGGTGTATTTTCTTTTAAAACTGTAATTCATTTGACTCATGATTGAATTATTTCAGTGAAGACTCCATTCCATTATTTATTTCCTTCTTTTGCTGCTTCCATGCATTATTGCTTATTTTAGTACCAGAGGCAGTTGAACTCATTAACATAGCAATGCAGTCTGACACCAGTTTATTTATTTCCTGGAGAGAATCTCCTAAATTACATGAACCTAAAGAGTTAATCCGTTATCAGTAGGCAATAACACACCTGGCACTTACTTCTAACTCCTCTAAAACAAAATAAATAACCAAAAAGAAGGCTTGCCCTCCTTGTTCCTGGATTGACTGGTGGGAAATCATATGTGCTAAAGGTACCAAAAGCATTTTTATTACCTTTCTAAAGAGTAAGTGTCTGAAAAGATTGAGCAATTGTTCTTTGTTACAAAAAACCGGTTCTGGCCTGCCACTCCAAGGATGTGTGGTGTGCTGAGAGTCTTCCTGTAAGTGCAGAAACATTTGAGACAGGAGAAAAACTTTCTGCCTTGGTTCCAGGAAGCATTACTTTGCATTTAGATTGGAAGACTTCACCTAAAGTTAGCCTCATCAGATGTTGGTTTAAACTCCAAAAGGTAGATTTTATTGTACAGTTTTAATGCAAATCCTTGTTTTAGAGTCTAGAAAAATTGTTAGGTCTTTTTCTTATTTCCAGAGCATTCTCTTATATAAAGCAACAATATATTTATCAACATACTTAATTCATTTGGCAAGTAAAAACAATAGATTACCTAATTTCTGATGCCAAGAATTACCAGAGAAATTATTTCTAAAAAATTATGTAAAAGAATAAATTATGGTATACTAATTTTGTAATACTTTACTTTGTTTAGCTGTTATTTAGCAGGGGCCTCTGGGTTGAAGTTTATAACAATGTGGTGCATTCAAGGAAGATGTGTTAAATTTGAGAAATTGTAGGAATTTTTTTAGAACTTGTTTACTTTTCTTTTGCTGTTTTGACTTTTGAACCACACCTGGTGGAACATTGCTTAGGATTTACTCCTGACTGTGCTCAGGGATCACTTCTAGTGGAATTGGGGCTATAACATTCTGGATATCAAACTTAGGTCAGTTAATATGTGCCCTACTTCTGTATCATTGCTCAGGCCCCAACACCCATTTAAGTAAATTTAGTATAGTTTAGTGGAGATCAAGGTAAAGGGTGCAAAGTTAATTTCCTATATATAAAAAAATAAGATTGGAAAATTTTGTTCATTTTACTGAAGAAAAGTTGGAGATTCAGACAGAAACAATGAGTGAGTTATTCTCAGCCAGACAGAGGAGGAACCCAGCTGAATTATCATCCCTACAACCCTACTTAGATGCTAGCAAGGAAAGTAATCTGAGACCTTCAGCCTCTTACCCAGTACAGCACAAGTTGAGAGAAGACAAACAGGGATTGCCTGGTTCAGTCTTCATAAATTTTCTGCTGTATTTGTTGTTCAAAACTTCTTTTTGATTTTGGAGAGATAGTAGAGTGGGTAAGTCCTTGCATTACATCATCTTACCTGAGTTTGATTTCTAGTGCCACATATGGTTTTCTGAACCCTGTCAGGAGTGATCCCTGTGCACAGACAGAGCCAAGAGTAAACCCTGAAAGCTGCTGAGTGTAACTCAACACTCCTTTCTCCAAAACAAAGCAAAACAAACCATACTTCTTTATTGTGCTAACCACAGATTCCAGATACAATACTTAAAATTTATGGAGCTAAAATTGTGAGATCTAGTGATTTTTACATGTGTGTACATCTATAAATACTATTGAATGAACAATAGAAGGCTGTGTCCTGAAAGTATTCATAGGTTACATCTAGTCAGGAAATTCTGTTTTGACATCTTGCACATGATCGATATGATCCTATATTACCACAGTATAGACTCCGGGAGATGTCTTGAGGGTAACTATTTTCTTTTCCCTGCCTTTTCTCCATTAATTATTGTGGCAATGACCAGGGATTGTTGTGAACTTGCGTGCTCTCTTTTCTCTTCATCCCACATGAGGGGTTCTGCTCTGTGAAGTATAGTGTTGGCACACACCTAACTGTGGTGCACTGGAGATGCATAGTTGTGCTATCTGTGATGGTACAGATCCTTCTAAAGAGCAAAGTTCTTTACCCATATTTTGAACATATGGGGATAATGGGTATCTAATCTGTAGCTTTTTAAGACAGAAACTTCTGTTACAGAATTATTTCCAGGTTCTTAAATAACTTTTTATTTATTACTATATTATTATTGATAATTATTTATTTAAACAGCATGGTTACAGATATGTACATAGTTGGATTTCAGTCATCTAATATTCACCACCCTTTACCAGCATAACTTTCCTGCCACCAATGTTTTTCATTTCCCTCTTCCCCCAGCCCATGTCTGTCTTTGGAACAGGCATTCTATTTCTCTCACAATCATTGTCATAGTAGTTGTTAGTGGAATTATTTCTCTAACTGTGCTCACCACTATTTGTTGTAAGCTTCTTTTCATGGGCTGGTACTTCCAGCTCTTATCTCTGTTCTCTTTGGGTATTATTACCATATTGTCTTTTATTTTTCTTAAATCTCACAGATGACTGAGATTATTCTGTGTTTCTCGTCCTCTGACTCATTTTTACTCAACATATCCATATCTATCTATGTACAAATTTCATAATCCAATACCTTTTTAAATGTATTCCTCCTTTATGAAAGAAGAGGATGACATAAGCTTTTAGTTTTCCTAGTTTCTGTCAAAAGTTCCTAATATAAGATAAAGAGTATAACAATAATTTTCTTTAAAAGCTTTAAATTCTATAGATTCTTTATCACAAGCATGTGGAAAACATGAACTATTTAAAATTGAGAAAGGACATTTTAATTTGCCTTGCTGATATTTTTGCTTTTATGGAACTTCATTACAACAGTATATCCTCAGATTACAGAAAAATCTCTATCAGAGACCTTTACCGTTCTAGTCTCTGCATCACTCCTATCATATCCATACATGGCCAAAATAATCTGAAAAATCTCCTATAGTGACATCCACCTTTGCGCTTTTTGTTCTCTCAGAGATGCAAGGTAAATTACAAGAGGTATTTGTGATTTACTGGCACATGCCTCAATAAAGTAGGATTTCTTCCCAGACATTAATTTCTGTGGTGACGCCAACATGCTGGAGTTTTACAAAAGTACCCATATTTAAGAATGCTTTTTTAATCTTCCTTAATTTCAAGGTACTTTGAAAATTTCAAGATGATATAGAATGTTGGAACATTTAATATCATCAGTAGAACATCAAAGAGCAAAATCTAAAACTTGCCCATAAAACCTCTCTACCAGGGGCTGGACAGATAGCACAGCAGTAGGGCATTTTCCTTAGACACAGAAGGATGGTGGTTTGCATCCTGGCATCGCGTATGATACCCAAGCCTGCCAGGAGCGATTTCTGAGTATAAAGCCAGGAGTAACCCCTGAGCACTGCTGGGTGTGACACCAAAACAAAAACAAACAAACAAAAAACAACAAAATAAACCCTCTCAACCTGTCTACAAACACAGATACACACACAAATATAGATGCAAAGTATCTGTTTTATTATTTTATGTATGTCAGTGAAATTAGTACACTTTTAAGTTAATCAGGATTGTTCTTGAGATTATCTATTTTTACAAAATTCTCCTATTCTTTCTTTTTACTCTTTTTGTAATAAGGTGATTGGATTTCTGAAAATGGCTATAGAAAAATCATTTCTGAAAATGGCTATAGAAAAATCATTCCTAACTAAATAGAATTTCTAGCAGTGAAATGACATACATGGCCCTGTGAGTGCTCAATCAAAAACAAGTCATAAAGTAAGGTTTATTTATGGAAACTGATCTTCTTAGGAAAGTTCACTTTGGAAAATACACTAAGAACACTTGACAAGATGCCATAGTCTCCTTCTCTTCCTATTTGTAGAACAATAAAGAAGGGAAAAAAAACCTTCATTTGAAGATATGAATGACTTGAATAGACAGATCTTAAAAATAAAACAATGTCATACAAAAAGAAAATTAAGAAGGACCTAAATTATAGACTAAGAATTTAAATAAAATAGAAGTAAGATTTTCTACATTTAATTGCACACCTAGCAACGGTGAGAGTGAACAAAGTTTCCTTTTTTAAGGAGCATGGCTTCTGATGTATAAAATAGAAATTTTGCTTAGACTTTTGTGGAATAAAAAGTAAGTTATTTCATTAATCATGGTGATCATCAAAATAGTTTGTAAGCATATTTATAATTTTGAAATTAGCATATTGGTGGGATTGAAAATCCAAATGTCTTACTCTATTACTGCCTCTCAATTGTGAAGGAGAATATAAGCTACCATGAGTTAATGTGAGGTTCTACTGTCAGGAATAATTGAAAGTCAGTTTTTGAATCTTTCCTAATATTATGTCATTATCTCAAAGGTGTATACCCATTCCGGACTTGTCTGACAATTATATTTATGTCAGTTAAATAGATAGTCAAATGTGGGAGCCAGAGAGCTAGTACAGCCAACAAGGGAGGCACTTAATTAGCATACAGTTGACCTAGATTTAATAGCAAATACTCCATAGGATCCCTTGAACAATTCCAAGGATGATGATCCCTGAACATAGAGCCTCAAGTAAAGATTAAATCTTGAGTACAGTCAGGTGTGACGCTCAAAACAAAACAAAACAAAACAAAATAAAATGTCAAATGATTCTGTGATATGGGGTTACATATAGGATGAAATACTTGTAAGATCTTAATTTTAATAGAAAATAAAAATTTATATGGAATTAATATGGTTTCTTATGGAAACCATTAATATGATTTCTTATGCAAAGGAGATACCTTTTATTTATTTTATTATTATTATTATTATTATTATTATTATTATTATTTTTGGTTTTGAGGTACTCAGGGATTATTCCTGGCTCTGCATTCAGAAATTTTTCTTGGTAGACTCGGGGAATCATATGTGATGCCAGGGATCCAGCCTGGGTCTGTCCCAGGTTGACCACATGCAAGGCAAATGCTCTACCACTGTGCTCAGGGCCTTAATATAGTTCTTATATGGGCCTCCAAGATGTTCTTTGGTGGTGGGGGTGCTGCAATCATAATTCTTGGCCAATGAGACTTCAGTTCAATGCAAGGACCTAAGGATGTGGTGCTGCTTGGATTCTGTGGTGTTGGATACTCAGGCCTTTCATGGTTTCCTGGGGCTCTGGAGTTGCTTCATGTGATGCTTGGAACACACTGTGGTGATGGAAATTAAAACCAGTTTGGGCACATGCTAGGCATATGTCCTAACTACTGATGCTGACCCACTATCTAAGTTTAGTTACTTTCCACAAGATTAGTAGTTTCTATGTTAATATTTTCCTATTAAAAAGTTTCAACAGAGAGATAAATCAATGAGCACCTAACTCCCAGAAAGTTTTAAGACAAAAGATGCATATTGATGTATACAACATTCAATATACCTCCTCTAAAATTGTGATTCCTTTTTTAAAAATTATTTCATCAGTCCTATAGGCAGAATCATTTATGCAAAGGATTGCTTTTCTAGATTGTGAGAAGAAATAGAAAAGATCAGGGACTTCTTAAAGGCATCAAGGAACTTCGACTAGAACTAGTTTTGTAAGATTCTGACTGTATGTAGTTATTTAACCTTTTAGTTTCCAAATTTCTTGTCTAACTATATTTACTGTGAAAGTTAAGTGAAAATATCATTACTATGTGTTCATTGAATATTCACTTTCAGGCTTAAATTTTTTTTTTTTTTGGGTTTTGGGCCACACCCGGTGATGCTCAGGGGTTACTCCTGGCTATTCGCTCAGAAGTCGCTCCTGGCAGGCACGGGGGACCATTTGGGGAACCGGGGGATCAAACCGCTGTCCGTCCTAGGTTAGCGCAGGCAAGGCAGGCACCTTTCCTCTAGCGCCACTGCCCGACCCCCAGGCTTAAATTTTAATTGCTAAAAAAATATTTCTAGCAAGCTTATCAAACTAACTTATATTCTAAAAGTCATGCCAGAGCTAGATGGTGATGTCTATATAAAATTACAAAGAAATATTACAAACTTTATATTTATTTTTATTTGCATCATATTTTTGTGATATATTGTTACTTGTATTATGAATTTATATACTATGTCATTAATAAAATTTTCAGATATTCTTTAATATGTAAGTACTTCTATGAGAATGTTTTTAAATATTAAATATATTTTACTTAATTATAAATATATTTCATAAACAGATATTATAGAGAATATTTTCATACCTTTAAAATATCAATCAACATTTCTATTTCTGAAGCTGGAGTCCCAAGTAAACCAGGCATTCCAAAATTATTAGAAGGGAGTAAAAATTCATTACAGTGGGACAAAGCTTAAGATAATGGGAGCAGACTTCTGCACTATATCCTTGAAACCAGGCATGTCATTTCAAAAAGAATTTAATATGTCAGTTGTAAAGTATTATCATATATGAGTTAAAAGGTCTATAAAAGTGTATTTATAAATAGATATGAAGGAGTCAGAGTGTAAGGACCTTGTAAACAATATTATATACTTTGTAAAACTACTAAAGGTATGTCTGGCATTGCAACTATGAGCAGACAATAGCATTCTTCTCAGGAATTGATACTATTTATCCAATAATTATTGTGGCAATAATTCAATCATTAGTATACAGAACTAATTAATACATATTAAGTAAGTAGTCTGTTCAAAAAAAAATTTTTTTTTTTTTTTTTGGTTTTTGGGTCACACCCGGCAGTGCTCAGGGGTTACTCCTGGCTCCATGCTCAGAAATTGCTCCTGGCAGGCACGGGAGACCATATGGGGCACCGGGATTCGAACCAATGACTTTTTGCATGAAAGGCAAATGCCTTACCTCCATGCTATCTCCTGGGCCCCCTGTTCAAAAATTTGAGCTGATATTTGATGCTACATGTTGGTATGCATGGGAAATTTCTGTTGACATCAAGAAGATGTCTGTTGAGAATTAGAATTATGGTAGGTACTTTTTAGAATGTATAAGTAGTTTAAATTATAAAATATATAGATTTTGTATAGTTTTGATGCACTCTGTATTCTGTGTCCACTGCAAGGGCTACAGTTTGCAGTCAGTTGTCAGGAACTGAAAATCTACCTTCCACGAAACACGTAACTAATGAGCACATGTAGCCTGAGATACAGCTTGTATGGGGAGCTCTGTGAATCATATCTGGCTAAGATGGACTGAATTCATGCCAACGTGAGAATTCCAGATTCAAAAGACACTCCCCTCACGGGACTATGAAGACATCTTTTAAGAAGCTCCAATGACCAAAGTCACTTCCATAATTATAGTCCTGGCAACTTAAGCTTTAAATCTATTTTTGCTTAATCTTCTTCTGGCATTCTCTCATGCTCATAACCTTAAAATTATCTCTACTCATGCTAGAGAATTGTGCAGGCCACATTTATAGCTAAAAGTCTTACAATTTCTATCAATGTTTTCATGCATTACGAAATATATTCTAACAAAAAGGACTATTTTGTGGTTTGTGCTTGTAATTATATTCACCTGCCAGACAACACCACTATTTTGATTATGATGCATTTTGCATGTTCCTCTTAGTAACACCTTAAGTGCAGAGCTCCATTAATGCTTTATATTCTCTTACCTCAAGTCTTTACTCTCAGGGAAGAGTACCTTTCATATATCAAAATAACTTCTTCAAACATTCTGGTTAGTGCCTGAGTGATTGCTAATGCAGTGATTATGGTCAGTATAAAATGCATGCACTTGGGAATTAACCTGATTCAATGCATTTCCTATGGCTCCTACTACTTTTAAGGTAGTCTAAAAGAGCAAACACTTATTTGATCAATATGGGACTAGAAGTGTGAAATCAAAGTTTGGGAAGATTATATTCTATCTGATGGCAGTGGGAAAGAAACTGTGCCTCTTAGTTTCTAGTGATTGCTGCCAACCCATGTCTTTTCTGGACTGGCAGATACATCATACTAATCTTTGGCTTTCTACATGTTCTTACTATGCATGTCTTTATATTAGTGTGTTTCTATCCAAATTTCACCTTGATTACATATGCATAAATACTGTTTTCAAAGATTAAACTCACAAGTTCTGAATGAACATGAATTTTATTTGGGTATATTTGGAGTTATTATTCAATTCATAATATAAGCTATATTTATTGATTTTTTGTTTAATAATATCTTTAATAAGCAC
>PVKC010041271.1:0-12192 GCA_004027635.1 Crocidura indochinensis | reverse complement strand
GGCAGCAGGCACCTTACCTCCTGCGCCACCTCCCGGCTCCCGGAAATTGTATTCTTAATATTAAAAATATCTTTTTCTTTTTGTTTTTTTTGGGGGGTTTTGGGTTTGGGTTTTTGGGTCACATCCGGCAGTGCTCAGGAGTTACTCCTGGCTCTACATTCAGAAGTCGCTCCTGGCAGACTCGGGGGAACATATGGGATGCCAGGATTCAAACCACCATCCTTCTGCATGCAAGTCAAATGCCTTACCTCCATGCTATCTCTCTGGCCCCTTTTTTTGTTTTTTTGTGTTTTTTTTTTTTCGTAAGCTATGCACTCAGAAATCACTCCTGGTTCAGGGGACCATATGGGATGCCAGGGATTGAACCAGGTCCGTCCAAGTAAAGGCAAATGCCTTACCGAGACACTATTGCTCTGGCCCCTTTTTCTTCCTTTATTTTTTTAAAATTATTATTATTTTTGTTGTTGTTTTTGGGGCCACACCGGGTGACGCTCAGGGGTTACTCCTGGCTATGCGCTCAAAAGTCGCTCCTGGCTTGGGGGAGCCATATGGGAAACCGGGGGATGGAACCATGGTCCGTCCTAGGCTAGCACAGGTAAGGTAGGCACCTTACCTCCAGCGCCACTGCCCGGCCCCCTTTTTTTAAATTATTAATTAAAAAATATTTCTGGTGATGCTCAGAGGTTACTCCTGGCTATGCGCTCAGAAATCTCTCCTGACTTGAGGGAGCATATGGAATGCCTGGGCGTCGAACCCAGGTCTGTCCTGGATCAGCTCCAGCCCCTGTTCACCATTTCTTTACAGAAACGAGACTTCTATGGCATACAAGATTTCCATTTGGTTTGATAAACATAATCTGGAATGACATAGTGCTGGTTTCATAACTTTCTGAATGTGTTTAGAGCCCCAAGTGTATGTTAAGGTCATGTAAAAGTTTAAAAATTATAATGGTTTATTGATAGGTATATGTCTTCTTTATTATACCTGCTGAGTTTCTAGAAATTAGAAATATATACTTAATTTTTTACATCTTCTAAACTTGAATTTTTTTTTTTTTTTTTTTTTGGTTTTTGGGCCACACCCAGTGACACTCAGGGGTTATTCCTGGCTATGCGCTCAGAAGTCGCTCCTGGCAGGCACGGGGGACCATATGGGAACCAGGGGATCGAACCGTGGTCCGACCTAGGCAAGGCAGCAGGCACCTTACCTCCTGCGCCACCTCCCGGCTCCCATAAACTTGAAATTTGTACTTGAAGAGGACTTACAATATATAAAATAGCATTAATACACACTTTGAAAACCATGTCTACAGCACTTCACTGAATGTCCAGCAGATGTCAATAAAATCACATCTCTAAAACCAACTTAATTTCCTCTGATGACACTGTGAATACAGTGGTTTGATTCCTCCCTCTAAGGATGATAAAAGCGTAGAGACAGAAATAAGAATCTGTCCTGAGTCTGTGCACTCAATATGCAAGAGGCTCACTTAGTGAAATGACTTGCAAGTTTCCATGCTACCAGAGTCAAGTCAATCAAATTCTACATCTATCAAATTCTATGTTTGCTCCTTAATTGGTAATAGGCTGAAGAAAATGGATCATCAGTGACTGGAGAATAGTATAGCAGGTAGAGTGTTTACCTTTAATTCCGACAATGTGGGTTTGAACCACAACATCTCATATGGTGCCCTGAGCCTACCTGGAGTGATTCCTGAGCACTGTAGGGTGTGGCAAAAAAAAAAAAAAAAAAAACTCAAGAAGAAAACATCACCAGATACACTATATTTACATATAAAACTAGGGAATTAGTTGGAAACCTGCATAAACAGTGTCTTGAACAATGACACTGGTGTGTAATAAAAATGGATCGCTTGGGGCCGGAGAGATAACATGGAGGTAGGGCATTTGCCTTGCATGCAGAAGGATGGTGGTTTGAATCCCGGCATCCCATATGGTACCCTGAGCCTGCCAGGAGCGATTTCTGAGCATACAGCCAGGAGTAACCCCTGAGTGAAGCCGTATGTGACCCAAAACCAAAAAAAAAAATCACTTTGTGCCACTTATTGTTTCTTTCATATTTGCAACTTGAGTGGGGGAAGCTTTCTTCTTCCAAGCAATAAATTCATCTATTTCACCTTAAGCTGGGCCAGAAATTATATCAAGACATGTAAATGGCCCAGGCTATATCATTAGTCCACATCTCAATCTTTGGGCAAGAGGAAGATTATCTAGCATGCTGGCTGTTCCCCAGTTCTCTCATAGAGACAGAATTTACTGGTGCCTCCTTGTGAGAATGAGGTATGTATGGTACATTTTGGTTTTTGTTCTTCTACATTCAACTCCTATCTACAAAAGAGAGGATGGGCAGAAATTGGTTTGGATAAAGGTATGCATTTGTGAGTGAGCATGTGCACTATGGCTGAGATATATCGTTGGAATTGAGAGAGGGAGTGTCTGCTATTATGAGTCAGCTTTCCTGACTACAGTCCTACACATTTTCACTTGCAATGAGTTTCAGGTAATCACAGATTTCTTTAGAAGTTGCCTCTTCCAGGGCTGGAGAGATAGCAGGGCATTTGCCTTGCATGCTGAAGAACCGTTGTTAGAATCCCGGCATCCCATACGGTCCCCCAAGCCTGCAAGGAGCTATTTCTGAATGTAGAGCCAGGAGTAACCCCTGAGCACTGCCGGGTGTGACCCCAAAACCAAAAAAAAAAAAAATTGCCTCTTCCCGCTGTAGTTTCTAGATCCCCTCTGATGGACTGGCGCTCAGGCCCTCATCTGGCACTTAAGCACACTGGCACTCACCAGTAGGATCCTGTCCTTACCTGTAACTGCTTTGGGAAGGATTAAATGGCTCTAGCTCAGCCTCTCTGTTCCTTGCCCTTCCATCCATGTACAGAAATACATCCTGTTCACCTTCTCCCTTGTCCCTAACTTCCTTACAGGTTCCCCACAGAAAATACATAGCAACCTTTCTTAGTGATGGCACTATGCCCTTCACCCCCGGGCAATAGATTTTTATTTTTTAAATAATTTTTATTGAAACCCATGTGAATTACAAGTCTTTCACAGTTGTGTGTATATGTGTGTGTGTGTGTGTGTGTGTGTGTATTTGGTTTGGTTTTTTGGGTCGCACCCAGCAGCATTCAGGGATTACTCCTGGCTCCAGAATCAGAAATAGCTCCTGGCAGGCTTGGGGGATCATATGGGATGCCAGGATTCGAACCAATGACCTGCATGAAAGGCAAATGCCTTACCTCCATGCTATCTCTCCGGCCTCTCACAGTTATATTTAAGGTACATAGTGAAAGTGAATTGGGGCCATTCCTTATCACCAGTGTTGGCCTCCCTTCGCCTGTTTCCAGCATACATCCCATACTTTCCCCCTTTGCTCCTAGTACTGATAGTGTAACTGGTCTCCTTTGTATATAACTTGTAGATCTTGATTCTATTGTCATTGACTTTGGATTTGGTATTTAGGCCTGATTATTTCCACTCATTGTTCATGTGACTGTTTGCTCCAGGAACCATCCACTGTATTTTCCCCCTCAACTTATGAGGCAGAACAAGATGATTCAAGTTCTGTGGTTCTGTTTGGGGAAAAAAAAGCTGGGAGGAATCTATCTAGGAGCTATCAATATCAATTTAAAAGAAAAAAAGAGCCAGAGCAGTGGTGTAAACGATAGAACATTTGCCTTTCACAGGGTAACTTAGGACGGACCATGGTTTTATCCCCTGACATCCCATATGTCCCCCCAGTGAGGAGCACTTTCTGAGTGCATAATCAGGAGTAACCCCTGATCATCACTGGGTGTGGCCCAAAAAGTAAAAAATAAATAAATATAATAGAAGAAAAAAGGGGGAGAATGAAGAAGGAGCAATGACAAAATATACAACAGCACAATAAACAACTACTAAACACAAAAAAAAAAAAGAGAAGGAGGGCTGGTGTGGTGAGGTTTTGTGCCTTTGGGGGTGGGGCATAGGCACAGTAAGTATTGGGGAAATTTGAAAGGGAATTCCCTTGGCCTTAGAGATACAGGATTTCTGCACCCTTGAAGCATATTGTCATGGACACAACTGCCGACTCCAGATATGCTCATTATCGAACCGCAAAGTCTTTTTATGATGCCAGGAAACGTTCTGCTCAGTTGTGGCTGACAAAACCAGTCCTCTGTAATTAGAGATCTTGGTATCTGCACAGATTTTAGGGCGAAGCCTAGGATATAGCCTTTCCTTGTGGTTCCAGAAGTTCTGCTCAGTTGTAGTTGTCCCAAGACAGTAGGGATGGGATTCAGAGACTAAAGATGCTCTTTAAGAGTCATAAATTTGGGGCCGGAGAGATAGAATGGAGGTAAAGCATTTGCCTTTCATGTAGAAGGTCATTGGTTCGAATCCCAGCATCCCATATGGTCCCCCGAGCTTGCCAGAAGTGATTTCTGAGCGCATGGAGCCAGGAGTAACACTTAGGCGCTGCCAGGTGTGACCCAGAAAAAAAGAATAAAATTTTTTCTACCTTCATCTCCAGTTTTTCAATTCTAATTCTTGTGAAAAGGGTGAATAAGCTCAAATGTTAGGTTCAATATGGATAAATATATTGGTAAATATATTAGGTTTATCCTTAATGGTTAGATTCAAAATATGGTTCAATATGAATAAACATCCTAAGTAAGCATCAAACTAGAGAGCTATGGGTAGGAACTTTGTTGAATGTGTAGAAGCTGATAATGAAGAAAATTTAATAATCAGGACAAATGAAGGAAAATACACTTGCAGAGAAAATTCAGCTCAACACATTTCTTTTTTTTGGGGGGGGGGCACACCTGGTGATGCTCAGGGGTTACTCCTGACTATTCGCTCAGAAGTTGCTCCTGGCAGGCACGGGGGGACCATATGGGGAACCGGGAATCGAACCGCAGTCCGTCCTAAGTTAGCGCAGGCCGTCCTAGGTTAACGCAGGCACCTTACCTCCAGCGCCACCACCCGGCCCCCACAACACATTTCTTAAACCTCCATGGTTAACAGGTAATCAAATGAAGATGCCAGAGTCCCCAAGGAAATGAATTGACTTGAAAGGGCTCTGAGGAGCCAAGAAGATAGTCTGAGGATGGAGTGCATGCTTTGCAAGGCCCTTAGATCCAGCTCCTATAAATATCTCACAGGCCCCTTGCACCACCAGGTGTGGGTTTGGCCACCCTGACACTATATTTCCAACCCAAATACCAAACTGTTAAATGCCCACTATGAGATGAATACCACTAGGAATGGCTCCAGGCCCTAAAGCACTGTGGGGAGTCCTTGCCTTCAAACAAAACAAAACCAGGATCTAAAACAGAGGGGATCTAAGGATGGTGAAAAATAAGACTTGAATGGTTAGGTTTGGGGGACATTCAAAAACAGGTTCTGCAGGTATGTACCCCAGTGGTAGAGCACGTGTTTTGCATTGCATGAGGCCCTGTTTGGTCCTAGTATCACAAAACAAAACAAAATTGAAAACACTAACTTCTCCAGCCCCCCCCCCCCAATAAAGTAGACTATGAATAGGAGACTCTGGAATATGGAGGAAATTATTATTTATATTTTAGGAAATATAAAAAATTTTAAATATTTACATTTTTTTCTTTCTTAAAATGGGGTAAAGGTATTATACATATGCTGATGAAAATGGTTGCATGAGAATGTGAGTATGGGGATCAGAGATAGCACAAGCGTACTTGTACATAGATGACCCATATTCCATCCCTGGCATCCCATATGATCCCTAAACCTGTCCTGACTGCAGAGCCAGGAGTGATCCCTGAGCACTACGGGTGTGCCCCAAAACTAAAGATCACAATGGAAGGAGGCAGTAAAGAAGAGACTCAAATTCACTGGAACTAGTGCCCTGATAAGAGACAACAGGGAAGCAAGTTCAGACAATAGACCTTGTAAGGACACAGAAGATGTGGCCTCAGGAGAAAACTGTCAATATCTTCATGAGACTTTCAACATCCAAATGGTAAATAAGTCTCTGTTACTTAAGCCCCTCAACCCCTCAACTGTTTTTTGTTTTGTTTTTGTTTTGTTTTTTGGGGGGAGGGGCCACACCCAGTGGTGCTCAGGGGTTACTCCTGGATATCTGTTCAGAAATAGCTCCTGTTAGGCATGGGGGTGGAGGGACCATATGGGACACCAGGATTCGAACCAACCACCTTAGGTCCTGGGTTGTCTGTTTACAAGGCAAACGCTGCTGTACTATCTCTCCAGCCTTCAACTGTTTTTTATGGCAGCCTAAGCTGAATGACATCATGATTTCATGTACCATTCAGTTAACAATTACTAGAAACATAGTAACACAAGTGTGTTTTAGAGCAGTGCTTGTTGTATGTGTGTGTTGTGTGTTGTTTTAGAGCAGATTTGCTGACATAGGGCTTAGCATGAGTAAATTCATCTTATGCCTAATTTGAGAGTTTAATAATTGCCTGCTTTTGATTAGATACAGAGCTAACTGAAAATGTAAAACTAATAATTTTAGTATTTTTGCAATTGTTGCCTATGTTGGCCTCTGTCTAGTATCCCCAGATCAGATTTTTTTTTGGGGGGGTGACACCTGGCAGCGCTCAGGGGTTACTCCTGGCTCTACACTCGGAAATCGCTCCTGGCAGACTCCAGGGACCATATGGGATGCTGGGATTCGAACCACCGTCCTGCATGCAAGGCAAATGCCCTACCTCCATGTTATCTCTCTGGCCCCAGATTATTTTATTTTTATTAAGACACCATTATTAGGCCCAGAGAAATAGTACAGCAGGTTGGGTACTGGTCTTGCACATTGCCAACCCAGGCCTCTCCTAAGCACTGCCTAGAGTAATTCCTGAGCATCTCCAATATGCCCCCCACAACCAAACAAAATAAAAGACACTGATTTATAAATTTTGTATAGTTGATTTAGGCATACTGTGTTCCAGCACCAGTCCCTTCCATATTTCTTTCAGTATATGTGCTACCAAGACAAGCACCCATTCAGATTTTTTTTATATGGCCATTTTCTTTGTTTCCTTTAATCTTATAATCTCAGGTCATTTGTTGGCTGACCAGCAGATATGAACACATACTCAAATTTTTGAGAGAATTTAGCCCACAAGGAGAAATGCAATGATGACTAGAAGAAGAAAAAGACCCAGTGTTTGTAGTATATTCCAAAGCTAGAGCCTTAGCCACACCACCGGAGAAAAAAACAGGTCAAAGTGTCCCAGAGTTAGTTTTAACCTGTTTAAGTTAAGTGAATTGGGCCCGGAGAGATAGCACAATGGCGCTTGCCTTTCAAGCAGCCGATCCAGAACCTAAGGTGGTTGGTTCGAATCCCGGCATCCCATATGGTCTCCTGTACCTGCCAGGAGCTATTTCTGAGCAGATAGCCAGGGTAACCCCCGAGCACCAAAAAAAAAAAAAAAAAAAAAATTTAAGTGATGTAATCCACTATTTCAAGCAATTGTGGCTCAATTTTCATAGGTTTAATAATATTGGCAAACTCAAGAGAAAATACAGAGGTTAAGGCACTTGCCTTGCATTCACTGGCCCCACTTCAACTCCTGGCATCACATATTGTCCTCTGAGCACTACCAGGAGCACTCCCCAATCACAGGCAGACAGCCAAACAACAACCAAAATAGTATTGACTGTGACACAAACAACTGCCTGTGAAGCAAGGAGCAAAAGATAGCCAAGAGCTACAATAAAGACCAAAAAAAAGGAAGAAAAATAATCTCAGACCATACCACACAAAATAAAACACATGAATTAAACTTAGAAACCAGATAGGACCTCGTTGAAAACCCAGTCATCCTCTCAACGATTTGCTAAAGTGGAACATGAAATTGCAGATTTCAGAGCCCAGGAATATGTGTCTACAGCATAAGCAGGTGCAAAGCAGGGAGGAAAGTCTCAGAACTTGGCACTGAGAGAAGGGAGTGTCAAACTAAAAATGCACACCTTGATTTTAATCTTCACTCTAACAAAAGTTAGCACTGGAGGAAAGCTACATGCATTGCATATAATCTATCCTGGCTGGTTCAATCCTCAACATCCTATACGGTCCTCTGAGCACCACCAGGAGTTATTTATGAGTGTAAAGCTAGGAGTAACCCCCTCCCCCCCTGAGCCTTGCATGGTGTGGCCCAAAAGAGACGATGTGATTCTGGATAGAGTCTTAGAATCAAATGAAAATGAACAAAAATGCCACCCCAACATAAAGGAAGTCATGGAGAAAATGGTGAGATTTGCAAAGGTGAGACTCAAGAAAATTTCAGAGTAACGTGCAGATGTTAAATTCCTTGTTATGATAACTTTAGTATGGTTACGTTAAGATGTAATTTGAGGGGAACTTGGATGGGAAGGGAAAGCATATAGAAACTATACCATTTTTACAAGTTTTCCATAAATATGTCAATTAAGATAAAATTGATCTCTGATGTAGCTCAGCTCTTTTCCCAACTTGTGAGCAAAAATCCACTCAGAGGAGGCCAGATATGATTCAGTGAACTAGAGCACTTACCTTGTAGGCAGATTGGGATTTGTTCCCTAGATTGGCATGGTTCCCCAAGTGCTCAAGGTGACTCTTGAGCAGAGAGCCAGGAGTAGTCCCTAAGTTACCTAAACAAAAACTAAAAACAAAGCCCTCCAAATGCAGACATTTGGACATTAATGTCTAGACTACTGGACGTTAGAAAAAACATATTCATGCTAGCAACACCCACTGCTAGACAGAATCTCCTGGAATCATTTCCCTTTGTTCCCTGTAGCCAGTTTTCCACTCAGAGAGTGTCTCTGCTGTTTTTCACTAGGTAAGAAGGGTCTGGCTTCATAAAGGACTCTGGCTTTGCTCAGAACAGATCAGGAGAACTTCAGAGCCCAGAACTTGCAAGTTTCATTTAGCCCAGAGAATTATAGTTATCTTGCATTCCCATTCTCCACAAACTTTTTTCTTTCTTTTGGTTTTAGTGGTATCAGGGTGTCTCACATACAAAGGTATGTTCTCTCATGGTTGAACCATATTTCTGGCTCTTTACCAGGCATTTTGCCCCAGATTCTCATATTCTTCTAAAACCATAAAATAAAATTAAAATGTATTTTATAAAATATATAAAATATATCTCTTTCGGGGCCGGGCGGTGGCGCTGGAGGTAAGGTGCCTGCCTTATCGCGCTAGCCTTGGACGGACCACGGTTCGATCCCCCGGTGCCCCATATGGTCCCCCAGGCCAGGGGCGACTTCTGAGCGCATAGCCAGGAGTAACCCCTGAGTGTCACTGGGTGTGGCCCAAAAACCAATATATATATATATATATATATATATATATATATATATATATATATATATATATATATATATATATATATATCTTTCATGCTAAGTCCCCTATCAGATCATTTCATTATTTTGAGGTCTAAGGATGCTAGTAAGACTTCTTCCTAGTTGGTATCAGTAAGGGAAGAAATGCAATGGCTCGAGGTACATTTCAGCACAAGCTATTCCATCATGCAGCAACTACAAACAAGGCTTCCTGGATTCTGTGCATGGGGTGGGAGAATTAGGGGTGATAGGCAGACAGAAAAGATAGTGTTTGCTCACTATTTCAAAGATTTTAGGAGAGCAAATTGGTAAAAAGATGATCCAAATAAAGGCTGAGAGGTACTACATTCTGGAGTTGTCCACATCCTACTTTGGTTTGTGTCATTTCTTTTCCTTTATTGTATGTGAATCGTTTTCTCTATCTCTGCCCATATTTCCTAAGTAATAATATGCTACATAAAGGGTCAGGGTGATAGTAAAATCAATAGGGCATTTGCTTTGTACACACTGATCTCGGTTTGATCTCTAGCATCCCATATGATCCCCTGAGCCCATTAAGAGTGATCCCTGGGGCCAGGCAGTGGCGCTGGAGGTAAGGTGCTTGCCTTGCCTGGGCTAGCCTAGGATGGACCGCAGTTCGATCCCGCCAGTTTCCCATATGGTCCCCCAAGCCAGGAGCGACCTCTGAGCGCATAGCCAGGAGTAACCCCAGAGCGTCACCCAGTGTGGCCCAAAAACCAAAAAAAATAAAATAAAATAAAGAGTGATCCCTGAGCACAGAACCAGGAATCAGCCCTGAGAACTGCATGACTCCAAAACAAAACAACCAACCAAACTTCTCTGCTACTTTAAAAGAAAACAATAACCTTTCTTTTAATGTTGATAGACAAGAATCTGGGAGGACAAGGAAAGTGGAGAAAATTCAATGTAAAGGTGGCTTCTGTGTTGAGTGTTGAAAGCCAAAGGATAATAACAATGTTTAAAGAGAATTGGTATGATGGGGCTGGAGAGATAGCTTGGAGATAGGGCATTTGCCTTGCATGCAGAAGGACGGTGGTTCCAATCCCAGCATCCCATATGGTCCCCCGAGCCTGTCAGGAGCGATTTCTGAGTGCAGAGCCAGGAGTAACCCCTGAGCGCTCCGGGTGTGCCCCCCACCCCCCAAAAAAAGAGCATTGGTGCTAGGATAGCCTATAGTCTAGTTCACTTTGTAAGAACTCTACTAGCATAAAGTCTAGGTGAGAAATGACTGTGATAGGATGTGAGGCTGGCAAGGTGGCAGGGTCAGGCATGGAGCCAGTATGAGTTATAGACTAAGAAATTTAGATTGAAGAGGAGTGACAGACTTACATTTTATAAATTTTGAGCAGTCACTGCATGGAGGTGACAAGTCCAAATACGTGAAGATGGAGGTTTTAGTGCTCTAGAATCCTGTGATAATTTTGGGTTGATTTAGGAGACCCAACATACAGGTTAGTGTGCCTGAGAGTAAAGAGTGAGAACTCAGTAAGATGGAGATTCCACAAAGGAAGCAGCATATTTTATGGGGGAGATGATTATTTCAACTTAAATCCAGTTGTTTAGAAGAGATGAAAATATTTGTCAGTGGTTGGGAAAAAAAAGGGATTGTGCACGTAGCTCAATGATAGAGCACTTGTCTTGAATGTGTGAAGATATTGAACCACCAGCAATACACACACAAACACACACACTCAGAAAGCTTAGAGCCTCGATGGCGAACCTATGGCATGCATGGCAGCTGTGGCACCCGAAGGCCTTGCAGCTGGCACTCTGAAAGATCTGCAATTAAGATATGCGGCACGGTGGTAGGTGAGTGTGTTGGTGTCTGCTTTGCAGCTCACCGGGCAATAGGGCCGGACTGACTATTGGGAGGACTGGGCATTATGCGGCAGTTTAGGCACTCGGGCTCAAAAAGGTTAGCTATCACTGTGCCTTAGAGCATGACTAGAATTAGAAATACTATAGAAGGGACAATCTGTGAGATTGGTGACTGTAGAGAAGACAACATGGGACTACCTAAAGTCTAGGCAGAGAGAGAAGCACAACTAAGTCTAAGGACTTGTGAATACCAATGTATAGGAAAGAGGCAAAGGGCTTGAAGAATAGTTTGAGGAGATAGAGGCTAGTCAGGAGGACTTGTCATGTCCCTGGAGTCAAGCCACCTGGAGTCCCAGAACCACCAAGATGAGGAATGACATTAAACTGGAAGGTCAAGGGTGTCAATGGCAAAGTAATTTCCTTGAATTGTGATTTGGGACAGGGAACAGCACATGTAGTAAAATCTGAGGAAGGGACAGTTTCGGGGAATAAGAAGCAACCTGTGAGAAACTAGGTGATCAATAACAGTATTGAAGTGTGGCAGATATAACGAGTTGGGTATGGTTCAAGGATGAAGTTTGAGGGACCCAGGTATGCGACAAACTTTGATGTGAATGTACAAGACTGGGAAAAGGTGGAAAAAGTCTTGGGTCAGGTGCATGGGTGAGTTTTCAGGGTCATAGCTTAATCTGTGAATACTGTGCCTCCCAGTAGTTCATTAGACCTCCTAAGTTTCATTATAGAGGATGCAACTACGGTTGGGGTTTGTTGTGAGGGTTAAATGAGACTAGCCACAGAAAGGAGGTTTTGGGGCCCGGGAGATAGCATGGAGGTAAGGCGTTTGCCTTTCATGCAAAAAAAGGTCATCGGTTCGAATCCCGGTGCCCCATATGGTCCTCTGTGCCTGCCAGGAGCAATTTCTGAGCATGGAGCCAGGAGTAACCCCTGAGCACTGCCGTGTGTGACCCAAAAACCACAAAAAAAAAAAAAAAAAAAAAAAAAAAAAAAAAAAAAAAAA
>PVKC010041270.1:0-12050 GCA_004027635.1 Crocidura indochinensis | reverse complement strand
AATCTGTGCTGTCTGATATTATTATAAACATCCAGGCCTTTTAAAGGGGGTTGTTTTCTTGAAGAATTGTCCTTCAATTATAGACTTTGAGTCTTTTTCTGAGTATTCAAATGTGTGGATTTTATTTCTGTTCCATTTAGTCATGTTCCTGTCAGTTTCAAGGCCACATGCTGTTTAGATGCAGGATTCTTATTTGAACCGCAGGCTGGGCCTGAGCCCCTACTTGAGTTGCCAAGGAAGTGAGATAAATATGGACGAAAGGATTCCCACAAACAGAGCAGCTCCCAGGTCTCACTGCTATCATTGGCTGTCTGCAATATGTGACTAGTCTCCTTACTGGTGTGCTGCTTTTCACCTATCATGTGCTCCACCTTGGTTAACTGCACTCCCTCTGCTCCTCAGCTGCACTCCCTTATGTGCACATCCTACAAGCTTGCCATAAGGTTGGACAGCTGCTTCTCTCTATACTGCTCTGAAAACTCCCAGCTCCCAGGACAGTTAGGACACTACTACTGTGTCACTACAGCAAAGTCTTTCTTCAGCTAGTTCCGTAGGAGCTTGATTTTTAATCTGGTGATGACCGGAATTTCCTCTCCAAAAGTCAGGCATCCTGTCTGCCATCTCAAGGGTTTGGGTATTTTGCTTTTGAGGGCTCAAAAGTGAATCTCTAGACTCCTGTGGCAGATGATACTGCTGCTGCTGCTGTTTCCATTGATTTTGAGTCGCTTCATCATCCTTTACTGAATCTTCAGGAACATACAGACACATGGTTCATTGTAACAGCTTGTAAAGGATCAGTATTAGGGCTGTTTGTTCTCTTTTATGAGATCCCACAAGATAAGCACTGACAACAGGACTCCACAAACCAAGGTATCTCCAAAGATCTATGTTTATATTTATATTATACATTTTTCCCAGGTGATAATTCTAATATCAAGATTTTCATAAGGGATATATCCCACAAATAGAATTTCATTTTTCACTTGTCAAAGATCATCATAAATACTTAACTCAGAGATAGAATAATTGAGCTATGGGCCAAGGAAAGTGTGACTTCTAAAAGTTGAAAAAGAAAGGAAACGTAATTTCATATAGAGCTGCTTCAAAGAAATGCAATTAAATGCTTGATTTTAGCCTATTTAATCATTACTAGGTTTGTAAAATACAAAATATAACACATTTGGATGTTTTGTTTTTGTCTAAATACTTCATAGCAATTTAAGATTTACCGCAAGATAAGGTGGATAAAAGACATTTTCACATAACCTTTGCTCTCATGTAAATTATCTCACCTATTGTCAACTCTCCATTCAAGGGTCATGTTTGGTGTTGTTGAAAAGTTCATCTTGACACATAATTATTACTTACAGGCTACATATTATTGTAGGCTGAGCTTGATTTTTCACATGTTATGATCTGTGCAGAGTACACATGTGTTCATTTTTATGGTATCAAATAGAGTAGTTCAGTTCCTTAAAAATCCTCTGTTACATCTATTCATCTTTTCATAGTCATAGTTCTGTTTAGCTGTAGAGTCTATGTCATTTGTTATAAAAGATAGAAAAAAGTAAAAAAATAAATGTTGAAATTTATAGTGGTAGAGGTAGAAGGTTGCTTAAAATCCAGGAAACTGATTTTGTTTACAAAGCCTATCTCATGATTGATATATAACTCTTACTGAAATCTCATTATTCATATCATAGGTTGCTGAAATTTTAATTATACTGCATTTTTGGGGTATTATCTAAAGTTTTCCAGTGAGATATCAAAGACCCTGAAACTTCAGAGATGCTAAGACTTTCAATGTTTGCTACCTTAAAATTCTATAAATCGCCTCCTAGAAAGCTTAAATCATTTTTCATACATCAGCAAGGTACTAGTTACTGCTGTTCCATACAAAAGCCAATTAGTAATGTAACTATTAATGTGGCCAATTATTTAAAAATTGTCCAATAATTAACTAAGAAAAGTTAACATAATATTTTTCATTCAGATCAGGTTTGGCTACTTATATATTTCATTACTGAATTTGAAAACTTTTTTTATCTTGTTGCGAATTTGAAAATTTCTTATTGAATTTCTGAAGTTGTTTATCTAAGTAGGTGATTCAAAATATAAGTGAATATAAGCATTGTATTCAATGCATTTTAATCAGATATATGCGATGTCAAAATAGAAGCTATAACATCTAATGACAACAATTTTATAAAATATGTAATAATGCAATCAGGTCTATCATAAACTTGGGGCCAGAGTGAAATATAGAGGATAAGGTGGTTGTCTTGCATGTGGTCTAATTCGGTTTGATATTTCCCACTTACATGTCCCCCGATCCATCTAGGAATGATCTATGAGTGCATAGTCAGGAATAAATTCTGGGTACTACCAGAGTGACCCACACACAGAAGAATAAAAGAAACTAGACCATTGTTTCAGCAGCATGACAAAGCTTTAGGTGAAAACGTTGTTACTATTTGAATTTGTGCTTGAAATCATAATACTGATTACTTTGATAATTCAGAAACATATTTTTAATTTTTATTCACATTCATGATTTATTCTTTTCAACAATATAAATAAAACCATTTCCAAGAAAAACTAAAACTTTTCTAAGGCTAGAAATTGATTTGAATCATAGAGCATATGCCTTGCGTGAATAAGATCTTGGGTTTTTTCCTTGGTATCACATGTTTTTTGTAGCAAGTAAGTTCTGATGGATATAATATTCACAATTTAGAAAATGTGTATAAGATATGAATGATTGCATGCCACAATTAAACTTATAAATGTAAGTGATTTATTTTGATATACTCATGATGAAAAGCAAACTATCCTTTAATTTAAGTTGTGCTAACTGAAATAGCAATAATAAAACCAATTAATGGTTAAATCTAAGAAAAAACTAGTTACTGACTTTCATAGTTCAAAAACATTTATCACAATAATGTATAATTAAATGGCTGAGAAATTGTAATTTATCTGTCATGTATTTTAAATAACCTTTATTTATTAGTCCATTGTGCTTTATGGATCATATATTTTCTGCATATGATAATACACTGAATACAAACATAGAAATATTTGCTTCATTTAATATTTTGCTCAATAATACAATCTGCAAGCCACAATTATAGAAACTTCCCATAATTACATGATATCCATAGGAATGTACAGCAAAAAAATAAAGCAATTGCAATAGTCATTAATATAGTAATGATAAACTGTAATTCACCTAACCTGCAAATTTGTTTTACACTATGAAGACAAATGACCTATAAATAATTATATCTACCATTGCTACCCATGGAGAGATTATTAAATTATAATATATTCAACATTTTCACTTGAATGAATTAAGAAAGATATTATGGAAAAATGCACAGCATTTCCATAAAGTGTATAGATCAGTAAATAAATCAAACAATTATTTTCTAATCATGGTAATAGTCATGAAGATTTCAAGAAAAACCAAGGAGTGGTAATCACTTCTTTAGACTAGGTTTTTAATTTATCATTGTGGCAGTCTGAAATGAAAATTTCTGCAAAGACTCTCAGTGAAATTGCATTTAAAGCATGGTGTAAGAGTTTAATATTCAGTAGAACGATTCAGCATGCAAGGAAAGATATTGAGGTTGAATTCATTTAATATTGCAGAAACATAAGTTATTCCTGATTACTTAAATAATAGTGTGTAGAGTTCACAATTTTCTAAGACAATTTGGATATTCAATACAACTTAGTGACAATTAACATAAAGGTTTGGGCTTCCTTAAAAAAAGGTGTACTACAGACACAATCGGGCACTTGCTTTATATTTCACAGGTCTGTATTCAATTCCCAGCATCCTTTATGGTCTCTGCAAGTCTTGACAGAAAATTATTCCAGAACTCAGAATCAAGAGAAGTCAGAGCACATCTATGTATGATGTTGTACACGCAACAAGCAAAAAAATTATATTATATCTAATAATGGTTTCAATAAATGGGACAAGGTAATTACGCTAGAATTCTGTAGCTATTATGTGTTGTTCTTGAAATTTTAGTAAAATTTCTAAAAAAAATCTGAAAAAATATGCAAACATGATAAAAATATTTTATTGGATACAGCAACATTCTGTGTTTGAAGCATATTCACTCTTAACAATGATGACAGAATTACAGTTAAGTATTCTGATTAAATTTATCAATAATTGCATGAAAAATAATGAAAGCTGGTATTAAAGATAGTACAGTTGTCTGCCTGGATTTTCATCTATTGGCATTATTTGATCATCACAGGGAGTACCTTACATAGAAACAGTATCTCAGGTGGCCAAGGACATGGAGTGAATCCCCAGATTCTCCTGAACCTTGCTTAGCATCTTCGAACTTTATGTATCCATAAAGTTCGAAGATGCTAAGCATATATACATATATATACTTAGCATCTTATATATATGTAAAGAGAGAGATAGATATGCTTATATGTATGTATGTATGTATATAAAAAACTCAAAAAGTAAATTTGAGAATATATATATTTTGGTTTTGGGGCCATACCTGGTGACACTCAGGGGTTACTCCTGGCTATGTTCTTAAAAATCACTCCTTGCTTGGGGGATCTTCTGGGAAGCCAGGGGATCAAACAAAGGTCTGTCCTAGGTCAGCTGTATTCAAGGCAAATGACCTACTGTTGCACCACAGCTCTGGTTCCAAAGTTGAGAATATTTAATTTGCTTGTACTATCTTTACAAATTTGATTGAGTCCATTATCTTGGATTTTTGAAGTTTCATTGACAGTTCGGCCAAGGGGATCTAGCAGCATAACTACTTTTTACCTCTAAAATAATTTGATCTCAATAGAAGATTGATTTTAATATCCAAATCAAATAGGGAGAAAAGTTATAAAATGTGAAATAAATTTTCTTTATATAAAAATAATACATTTTTGTGTATAAGGAACATTTACATGTTTGATATTTTAAGGTCAATTTTGAACTGAAAACTGTCAAAATAAGTATTAATTATATATTTATTATATTTTAATAATAATTCGATGCCAACACGTTCTTCTGGCTAGTAATGATAGCACTTACTTGTGCTCTTCCCCTATATTCTTAAGATACAGAACTTTGAAACCATGGGGAATTTATTGACCACTGGCGCTCACTAGACTGCAATCAATTCTTTCTAAAAGAAATTAATGTTTTTTCTGGTTTATTTTCTCCATAAAAACTTCTTGTAACTCTTCAGTAAGTCAGAATAGTTTCCTGAGGATACCAGTTCACCATACCACTTTCTGACTTGTTGAAATAAAGCTCTTTCTCTAGATGTCACTGCATCGCCAGAGTAATGTAATTCCTTGAAAAACTGTCAATTTGGACTTCACAGTCACATACTAAGTTCTGAGTGAACATACATTTAACTTAAGTGAACATCAATGAATAATGAATCCATAGTCGGCTATAAATAGTTGAGCAAATAAAATCGTCAGCAATAAAATATATTTTATTAGATGTGAAAACTACAGAGGCAGCATTGTTGTATAGGAATCAGGCAATTTTCTAGTATGCACTTAATCCCAGTTCAAACCCCAACATTGCATGTGCCCCCACCTCAAACCTCTAAGAGTAACCCTTAAACATAGAGCATAGTTCAAAATAGAACATGTTTTCAACCTCAAAGAAAAAGAATTATTTGAGAAAATTATACAAAGGATCATTGCAAGTGTAATAGAACTTATTTTTGAAAATGTTATCATGCAATAAAAATCACATTAAAATTATGTGGTATCCAACTATTTTAACCATAATGCAAAATATGTAAATATAGATATTGGCCAGAAACGAAAGGATCAAAAAGTACCAGGAACTGATGCTAAAATAACAAACTGATATAGACAGTTTAGAATGTAACTTTCATTATTTATTGGATCTTAACTTCACAGCCCCACTCCTGGGAATGTTCTCTATAATAGTATATCATAGTCATGATAAAAGACATGAGTGGAAATATTTATTACCGTATAATCTGTGATAGTTATTTCCTGCGTGAACAGAAGTTTTTATCAGTTCTTGAGAAAACAGATAAAACATGGCATATATGGACCATGCATTATCGTAGCTCTCAATGAAAATTGTTTTAATATTTCATGAAGCCACATGGGATATTCTAAAGAAATGCTGAGTGAAATAAATGAGCAGCAAAAGAAATAGTTTAGAACTATTTATCAATGTCCTTTATTCTAGACAATAACACACATACATAATATTAAATATATTATAAATGCATCAGTTTGTGAATAAATGTATAACAGAATAAGTATAAAGCAGAAGTTAATTATCTGAACAGCATTTTTGCTAATAATAGGGCATGCTTCTATGATATATAAAAGTACCAATAGTCATTGGGATAGTTACATATAAATCTAGGGGATAATTTATATATAAATTATATTTATAGGGGGATAATCATATATAAATCTAATTGATATTTTTCTCACTAAAAATTGAATTTTATCTTGATATTTGAGGCATTATATTTTTTTGTCTTGGGTCCACATTCAGGAATGCACATTGCCTGATTCTGACTCTTCTCAGGAATCACATCTGGTTTGTCTCCAAAAGCATATTGGGCACCAGGGATAAAACCAATGGAACACATGGAAGGCCAGTGTTTTATTCTGGGTAATATCATTCTAGCAGTGAAGATATATTTGGGGGGAGAGAATGCTTCTTTTTTTTTAGTTGCATGGGTTTTACTTTTCTTTTTCTTTTTTATTAATATCTTTATTTAAACTCCTCAGTTACAAATATGATTGGAGTTGGGTGAGAATACTTATTATTGACATAGAAAAATAATTTTCAAATTGTTTAAAAATGCACCAGATCACGAATGCATCGATGGAAGTGAAAATTGACTTCAAAACTTAAAGAAATATGTGATACATGAATATCTACACACATTAAAGACATTTAGTAGCTATGAAAAATAAATGCTATTGGGCCAGAGTAATAGCATAATGGTAGGTATTTGCCTTGCATGTAGCAGAACTGGGACAGACTCAAGTTTGATTCCAGGATCCCATATGGTCTCCTGAGCCTTCCAGGAGTAATTTCTGAGTTTGATTCAGGAGTAAACTGAGTGCTGCTGGATGTATACCAAAACAAAAACAAATGCTATTGTAAAGCCTGTTACTTTTTCTTAAAACATGCTAATAGTTTTAATTATACTAGAAAGTATAAATAATATCGATACAGCCAAGATTCATTTTATGCAGAAGTAAAAGAAAAATAAATAATTAGAAAAAAGATATATAAACACCTAAATCATTTAATTCTAGTCAATAATTGAATAAAAAATAACTCAAAGATATTCACTATAAAATGTTGCTTTCTAAATAAAAATAAAAAGAACAATATAAAAAGGAATAACTTTTAATGAGTACAGGATATTCTAAAGTAATAGAAATCCTTATTTAAATAGATTTTTATCATTTATGAAGGAAGTTTTATTTTCATAAAATTTAAAGACCTTATATATTATTCATACTATATAACGCATTTTCATTTTCTGAGCATAACTGGCTTATCATATCGTGACAGATTGATGAAATCACTTTATTAAAGATAGAAATACTTTGACCTATTAGATATAACACATTAAGTGAACATATTGTAACTCAGGGCAGCCAGTTTTTATATTATTTTTTCCATGATTCATTTCATTTTGATTTTTTTTTTGCCAAAAGCAAATATATACAATTTTCTTATTTTGGTTTATTTTTATTAGGGTTATTTAGAAATGACTTTAAGGTTTGATATACAAACTAATATGTTGTAAAATAAATGTAAACAATTTGAATGTTGTAAATAAAAAGTAATTCTATGTAATATATGCCAAAATTGGGTGCTGGAAAATAATACAAGATAATAATGTATAATAATAGTGGATATTAATAATAATGAAATACAATAATTATATAATGTATATTATATATAATAATAATAATGTATGCGGCCTATGATCATCACCAGGAGTTTTATTTATTCACAGATCCAGGAGTAGTAAGGCCCAAGTATTGCCCCAAAGCAAAACAAACTAATCTCAATAGTCCTACACAATAATTTAAATTTTGACTAACTCCTATGTTAGTTTGCAACTTCTGACTAACAAAAATATCTCAATCTATGTGACCAAAATGAGCTTTACCTTAGAAGTCTGCACTCCAGAGTTTGAGGTATAGAGTTGGTTCCAACAGACATAGGAGAATGTTTCACCCTATTTTCTAGTTTCTCCTAGGTTGTCAGGAATATTGGATTTTCATCTGCTTTTTTATACCTTTATTACAATAGTGTTGTCTTAATATAAATTAATTAGCCCTATTGTTGGTAGGGGAATGGAGGGGTCTTTCTGGGCTCGTCCTGGCTCTCACAGTCTCTATGGTCTGGAAGGTCTGCAGCTTTACAGGGTGAGGGCAAAGAGATTCACAAAATAGTCAGAAAAAGTTCCAGGAGTCAGCCAGCTTTATTTCACAGTCCCTTCCGCACTTCACACCTCCTCACATGGCCTCTTATACTAAGCTTTTTCCTAGCAGTTACTTCTCTACTCCTTCCGGCTCTATCAGCCTCTGCCTCCCTTTCAGCTGCTTTCTCCAGGCTTCCTAACTGGCTTCCAGGTGACTAACTCCCTTTGGTGATGCTACTGCTGCTTGCTTCTTTGATGATGCTCAATTGTTAATGCTGAATCTGATGCTGAATTGATGATACTGAATCTCATACTGAATCTCTGATGATGATGCCTCTCCCACACTTCTCTTTCCAACTCTCCTTCTTATCCTCTCTCTACCCCCTGCAGACTCCTCTACCTGCCCATTCCTGGTGTGGGCAGTTCCCATCTTTCAGGTGGGATAAATAAGCAGTTGGGGCAGGGGATAAGTATAAGTAATTATTGTGTATTCTTTTCTCTATGCTAATTTTTTCTCTTTTTAAATATAATAGTCACAGAAAAAATTTTAAATATTTTTATTTAAACACCCTGGTTACAAACATGATTGTGGTTGGGTTTCAGTCATATCAGATGACACCCCCACATCACCAGTGCAACATTCCCATCACCAATGACCCAAATATCCATCCTCCCTCCCTGCCGCTACCTGTACTCTAGACAGGCTTTCCACTTCCCTCAGATATTCTCATTGTTAAGATAGTTTGCAATGCGGTTATTTTTCTAACTAAACTCATGAGATTCATGAGGTCGGTTGTAATGTCCAGCCTTCCTCTCTTTTGTCTCTGAAAATTGTTGAGAGATGTCTTTTAATTTTCTTAAAACCCATAGATGAGTGAGACCATTTTCCATCTTTCTCTTTCTCTCTGACTTATTTCACTCAGCATAATAGATTCCATGTACATCCATGTATAGGAAAATTTTATGACTTCATCTCTCCTGATGGCTGCATAATATAACATTGTGTATATGTACCACAGATTCTCTAGCCATAGATCTGTTGAAGGGCATCTTGGTTGTTTCCAGAGTCTTAGTATGGAAAATAGTGCTGAAATAAATATAGATATAAGGAAGTGGTTTTTGTATTGTATTTTTGTATTCCTAGGGTATATTCCTAGGAGTGGTATACTTGGATCATATGGGAGCTCAATTTCCAGTTTTTGGAGGAATCTCCATATCACTCTCCATAAAGGTTGAACTAGTCAGCATTCCCACCAGCAGTGGATAAGCGTTCCTGTCTCACTGCATCGCCATCAACACTGCTTGTTCTCATTCTTTGTGATGTGTGCCATTCTCTTTGGTGTGAGGTGGTACCTCATAGTTTTTTGATTTGCATCTCCCTGATGATTAGTGATGGTGGAGAATTTTTTTCATGTGCCTTTGGCCATTTGTATTTCTTCTTTATCAAAGTGTCTGTCCATTTCTTCCCCCATTTTTTGATGGGATTAGATTTAAAGCCACACAAAAGATTGACTCTTGATAATCTTCAAAGTATTATTTCTAAAGAAGTACACATTTATAGGTGCTGTGATAATGAGTTACATATTTGTGGGGTTATAACTTCCACATCAGGTATAATTTAATCTATGGCATATACTTTTTTCTCTATTTTAATTACATTTTACACAATTTGCATATCATATCTTAATAGTTGTCATATCACATTTATTCCAAGAAAAATCCCACCGACAATATAAATTTTCTGCCACCTTTATCCCTAGATTTCCACACATCCCCAAACCTATCCCATTGGCAAGCATTAAAAATATATCTTATATTGCTTATCTACAGGTACGTTATCATAAAATCACATTGATGTCTAAATTGTTGTATTGCTACTGGGATGACAGTATTGGAAAAAATTTTGAAGTTGTCCCAGGAATTCCTCGCTCTGTGTTTGCAAGCTTTGTGGGGCATCATTTTGGCTAGTAGGTCTTCTAGAAGTATGAGAGGTAGAAGGGGGTGCCTGAACTTACTCAAAATGTCCTGTGGGAGGCCTGCGTGATATAGCACAGCTGGCAGGGTTTCTGCCTTTCATGTGACCTACTCGGGTTCGATCCTCAGTATCTTATGTGGGCTCCCAGCCTGCCAGGAGTAATTCCTGAATATAGAGCAAGGAGTAATCCCTGAATTCCACCAGGTGTGTCACAAATACAAAACAAAACAAAAAGTTCTATAGATGTCAGACAATATACTCGCATAACTGGAGTTGTGATCTGTTTGGCCTCTCTAAAGAACTCACGGTTGAGAAGTGAATCAAAGCAGGGGTTATAGGTGATGGATGCAACTGGCCAGATTGGGACCTGACCTCTTAATCAAGCTGTTTTCAACTGTGAGGCCAAATGTACACATGATTTTTCACTGCTTCATATGCATCTCTTTTACGATTAGAATAAAATCTATGGAACAATTCCTTTTACTAAAAATAATGTGCTTCCACAATTTTAATTTCATGGGTCCAGAATTTAATTAATTTTTTTACTCCTTCCATTTATGCTTGATGTCAAGTGTATGATGTCAGTTTAAGAAAAAAGAGCATTTTTATGATTATTCACACATAGCTGAAATAAATGTTTAGTTTTAAGCAATTATTTCTCTCAAATTTTAGCAAGAGTCTGCTATATATTAGTATTTTCTCATACCATTCTTTTTTTTTGGTTTTGGACCACACCCAGTGATGCTCAGGGGTTATTCCTAGCTAAGCACTCAGAAATCGTGACTGGCTTGGGGGACTATATGTGGCACTGGGGGATCAAACCGTGGTTGTTATAGGTTAGCCACATGCAAGGCAAATGCCCTACCACTGAGCCACCACTGGGCCACTCCCCATACCATTCGTTTGAGAGCTCCAGAGGGAAGAGGTATGATTAACATGTGCGATTAATAGATACTTAAATTATTTCAATGGCCTTGTGAAAACTTGATTCAATAATTTCTGATTTTTCATCATGACCTTTACCAGTAGGTTTTTCTCCTGAAATGCCTAATCACACCTCATTAACTTGAAATAACTTCATAAATTTAATGGTTAACTATATAATTATTCCCAACTCTAACATCATAAAACCATATATGAAACTTGTCTTTCTCATGCCAATTTTAGAGGCAAAGGACATTGTAGAGAATGACATGTATCTTGTTAAGAGAGAATCCTGAAGGACAGCATGGCAAAGCCAGTTTAGGGAAAGCACACACTATAAATATAGGTGCTGACACTTATTAGAAAGTCACATGCCTATGGAAATGTGAGAATTGATGGACATTACATGAACTGTGAAGAATAAGTAAGTAAGAGAAAAGGTTAAATCACTGAATCCTCATATTTTTCCTTTTTTAAATATTTTATTTAAAAGTTTGTGCTCCAAGCTACTCCTGTCTGTGATAAGGGATCAATTAAGGTAGTGATCAGTGGGCCACATGTGGGGCCAGGTGTTGAATAAATGTTAGGTATGTTCAAGGTAAGAATTTTCTCCACTATGTTCTCCCTTTACCACCATAACCTTTACTTACTAGATGTTCCTTAGAAATGTACATACATAAGTATATTCTTTAATATTATCCTTGCTC
>PVKC010041269.1:0-12185 GCA_004027635.1 Crocidura indochinensis | reverse complement strand
TAACCTAGGACGGACCTCGGTTCGATCCCCCGGTTCCCCATATGGTCCCCCGTGCCTGCCAGGAGCGACTTCTGAGCGAATAGCCAGGAGTAACCCCTGAGCGTCACCGGGTGTGGTCCAAAAACCAAAAAAAAAAAATAATAATACAGAATAAGTGATGTGCAGACTCAAAAAAGTAAATATCAGTAAAGCTAGCTTTGTGATACTTTTTGGAACTTAAATTGATATAAAAGGCCAATTCGGTCACTAAATATTTGAGTGAAGGAGAATTAGACTCCAGTTAGAAAAAATATGGAAATGACATAGATGAAAATCCTATTATGTTCTTGACAAAGAAAAGACCCCAAACCAGTACATCATTAATATCTTCGCTTGATTTATTCTCAGATCAGTACAAATATTAAGCTCAATTATTCTGTGGTGCCAAGGATCAGCACAGGATTTCAACATGAAATGCAAATACTCTAGAACTAGGCTATTTCACCAACTCTGTATTTAAATTGATGAAATATGGCAGAGATTAGCAAATTTATGTTCCAGACAATACATACCTGTTTGAAATAACATCCACTTTTCTTTGAGTTTTTACATTAAAAACCAGACTTGTTCTGTTCCATTCTCTCCACTATTGTATATATTACACATGAAAAAAGCCTTATAATTGAAGCTAACTATTGCAAAATTGTGTTGGAGCAAGTTAGTTGATGGGTGACAGTTTTTTGTTTTGTTTTGTTTTGGTTTGGTTTTGGTTTTTGGGCCACACTCAGTGACGCTCAGGGGTTACTCCTGTCTATGCGCTCAGAAAGTCACTCCTGGCTTGGGGGACCATATGGGAACTGGGGTATCGAACTGAGGTCCATCCTAGGCTAGCACAGGCAAGGCAGGCACCTTACCTCCAGCAACAGTTTTTAATAATATATATTTTATACTTTTTGAAATTCAGTACAATTATGCTCACCTTTGTATCCCAAAGTAACACTTTCATATCTAGCAGGATGTGCTTATTAAATAGCAAGGTAAGAACTTGATTATATTGAGAGCATTTCCTTTTTGTAATAAAGTTGACTTTTGCATATGTCTTATCTAAAATTTTAAATAATAAACTACTATGAATAGAAGAATAAAATAAAGATATTTTTATTCAATTATTTGAGGAATTCATGTCTAATTTGGCTTTTTTTAAATGTCTGCAGGTTGTCATCATGGTCCATGGAGAATTAAGAACAGAGGTAAAGTACTAAAAAGCTTTTATTTAAACAGTTTAGATTTAAATTAATTTTATTCATAAAAATAAAACAACTAGCCCAGTAAAATTTACATGTCACCAATCTACAAGTGCCATTTTTGTAAAGTTAGCTCATGCAAACTTTCTTCTCATATTAAGCATGTGTTTTCAGTATGTGCTAAGAAAATTATATATTATCAGATACATAAGAAATATATAATAAACTTAGTTCTGGACACTATATTTAAAATCATTAGCTTTACAATAATTTTAATAACAATGTTAGCAAAGTATAAAAATAGATTATGAATAAAGTAGATATATGTCTTAGATATCTTTAAATATACAAGGTTTCTCCACTTGAGCATCTATAATCAATACTCAAAAGCAAACATTGCTACTAAAATTAAATTCCTTTTTATGTAAGACAAATGGTCAAGAAAATGAAGATGTGACTGTGGTACAAGCCAAAAGAAGATATAAACGTGAATGGGTGAAATTTGCAAAAGCCTGCAGAGAAGAGGAAGACAATTCTAAGAAAAACCCAATTGCAAAAGTAAGTCAACAGTGTGAGGTTTCAGAAAAAGTGCATTAAATTATAAGTCTATTCCAGTTAATAAAATGCAAACTGGGAAGTCAGTAGAGCAAATAACCTAGTATCTTCAACAACAGATATATGAAACAATAAAAAGAAGAAGAAAAATATAGAAAATATGAATTCTAGAATAATAATAGACTGTGGAACAATCTTGTGGGTAAATCTTATAGGCATAGTTTAGTAAATTAAAAATTATATAACAATTAGAGAAATGTTTGGAAGTAAACATTGGATTGACCACGCAGTTCTACATTAAAACTGGGTAATAGAAATAGATCAGAAAAAAATGCTATTTCTAATATAATTTTAATGATTTATGTTAAAAAGAATACATTATAATAGAAAATAAATCATATTCACCTTACCATTGATTTGACTATGCAATCCCTTTCCTTTCTCTTTAATTGTATCTATTTAAATTGTAATTAATGTGTTTTTTCTAACATTATCTATTAATAGACCATTTGAAAGTAACCTTCTAAATATTAAATGTCCTTGGCTTCTAACCATTTTACATTATCATAATTTTCACAAACTCAATAAATATTATACAATTCTTAATAAATATGGTTCATATGGTCAACAGAAGAATAGTATCTATTATATAAAAAGTAGAGTATCAAAAAAGTACATAAAGTTAGCAAATGACAAAAATATAGAGGGGGGTGTAAAGGCCTGAATGATGAGTACCTTATTATCCTGAATATTTTGGGGTTACAGATTTCTTCAGATTTCCTAGCAACCCAGAAAGTTTTCTACCGAATTTCTGGAGTGGGAGCTGATCAGCCTCCTCGTGGGATCTTCATTGTTGACAGGAACACTGGAGAAATTAACATAACCTCCATCGTTGACCGTGAAAAAACACCAAGTTTCCAGGTAAGATTCCAACACTGGACGCATAGAAGAGATACTCTTCTGGTTAGAGGAAACATCATCTCACTCAGTAATCTACTAACAAATACCAGTATTTGTACCTCTACTTATGGCTTTTTGTTTCCTGAAGCAATACACCAGGAGAATGTAAGGGTGAACTCTGAAATCCACCACTATTTTGTTATTATAAGCTTCATCTAGCCTAAACAGCATCCACCAAAGATGATCATAATGCTTTATGATATGCACAGAGTGGATTTTCTTCCCTTTTGGTCTACACTATTTTTATCCCTTGCACAAAAGTTCTATACTCACCAAGTGCTCAATTGATCCAAGTTTCAATAGTATGAAAACTAAGTCTGTAGAGTGATCATAAATTTTCTATCTTTTTCTAGATCACATGTCATGCTGAAAATATTCAAGGGCATCCTATAGAAAAACCACTTATACTAACAGTTAAAATTTTAGATATCAATGACAATCCTCCAGTTTTTTCACAAACAATATTCCAGGGTGAAGTTGAAGAAAACAGTGCCTCAAGTAAGTCTTTTTCTATGCCTATCACTTTTAATTTTTGTCAAATACAGATATCGCAATAGTATATCATTTTTATAACTAATTTTATTTAGTCATATCACTACTTTGCATAAAATCATCAACCAGGCTCTTCATTTCTAATAACAGTTAAACTAGTTATCCACGGTCATTACATGTCTAAGTTGTGGTCATATTAGCAAATACGTTGTTTTTTTCTAGATAAAAGATGTAACAGTATTTAGCTTTGACAAAATTAAAGGGATGACTTCTAAAGCTTGGATGGACAAGATAAGCCTTTTATATTTTAAGGGGCAGATAGAAATTTCCGTTACTTGGATAATCTAGTATAAAGGTAAAGTTATAAAATAATCATCATTATGGGAAGAAATAAAGACAGTAAATAGTCCAATCTCAATATAAACAAGTTTAAGGTAACTGAGAACTTTATAGAAGGCAATGTGACTCTCTATCTGATTGACAAAGAGATATTTAAGTGAAATTATGTCTTTAAGCATATAGCTTTTTCTTCTTTTCTTTTGGGTTCTGGCCATACCCAGTGATGTTCAGGGCTTACAGACTCATGAATTACTCATGATAGGTTCAGAGGACCATATGGGATCCCAGAGCAGAGTCGGCACACACAAGACAAACTCCGATGCTGTCATCATTCTGGGGTTTTATTGTTTGTTTGGTTTAGTTTGGTTTGGGGGACATACCCTGCCTTTATGCTCAGAAATTACTTTTAGCCAGCTCAGTGGTATGCCAAGGCTCAAACACAGGTTGGCCATGTGCAAGGCAAATGCCAACCCAATGTACTATCACTCAGTGTACTATCATTATCCCAGTGTGCTATCATTTAAAATGAGTTAAAGCCATGAAAAATCAATCTGAAAATGAGCTGAGTATTTAATGTAAACATATTAATCTTTACCTAATCTTCAACTTCTCTCATATTCCTAGACACACTGGTGATGAAACTAAATGCCACGGATGCAGATGAACCAAACCATTTGAACTCTAAAATTGCCTTCAAAATCATCTCTCAGGAGCCCGCAAGCATACCTATGTTCCTCATAAGCAGACACACTGGGGAAGTCCATACTTTGACTAATGCTCTTGATCGAGAGGTAAAGCAAGCCATTGGAATCATTAAAAAAATAAAATTAAATAAAACAAAGACTTAATTGTAAGAGGTGACTGCTTTTGCCCAAGAATGAAAGATAAATAAAAAGAGGGCCCCAATACTCAATTTGGACAATCAAAGAAAGCTGTATTCCAGTGCAGTAAATGGGATCTTGAGTTCTAAATTTATTAGCATCAAGTTTTAACTCATAGTCTTAATTCTGGTATTAATGTGTACCAAGCATGCACAATCATTTCTGCCCCCAAACACGTATCACCAATAAAATGGTAAAAAAAATGACAAAAATGGAAAGGATGGCATAAAGAAGGCAATACCATAGACAATGATTAAATGATCACTGATTCTTCAACTATGGGAAAAAATTGCCATATTTGATGTCCTGTTTTTTCTTTCTCCTGACATTTTAACTTTAAATTGCTACCACTAAACACACACAAAAAAACCCTCTTTCTATCTCCTCTGCATTGTCTTATCACCACAAATATCATTGCCACTAAAAGCATCATGATATCCTACAAGTGTGTTTCCATACCATTTATGTACAAATGATTTTCCAAATGGACCAACAAGTGATATTCATAAATAAGCCTCCATAATATAACCATCACACCACTTAGTTTTGCTCTAAATGCATTTTCTGGACATGAAATGTTCATTAAAATAGCAAACTTTTTCTAGTTCCCTAAATACTTTCAAATCATCCACAGCCCTGAACAACCTTTTCTTGGAAGACAATGTATGTTATCCTTCCAGAACATGAACCAAAATTTTGAATATTTTCAACATTTCATATAAGAAAAAAGCAGCTGGCATTCATATTCTGACATTAGAGATTAACTATCTTCTTTGTTTCTCCAAATTTAGCAAATTAGCAGCTATAAATTGGTTGTGGGTGGTGCTGATAAAGATGGAGAAGGATTATCAACTCAATGTGAATGTAATATTAAAGTGAAAGATGTCAATGATAATTTCCCAATGTTCAAAGAATCAAAGGTAATATTTTACTCTTTAATAATAATTACATTTTAAGCTACACGTTGTCATTCTAATTTAACATATGTCTTCAAGCTCTTATTTAGCAAGTCTTCTTATGCTTAAAGTAATAACACCTATAAATATATGTACATTATTAATGTGCTCATGCTTACTAAAGAGCTTGTCAAATTGTTTCTATAAATACAAAAATGTAATGCATTTAATTATCACCAAGTAGAAAAATATATATTTGAACATTATATTAATAGCATTCAGTATAAATATAAACCTTTTATATGAAATATGATGAGTCTTAAATTCTGCCTCTGTTTCTCTGTATTAGATTATTTTAAACATCTGTGGTATACTAAGAAACAACAAGGGAGTAGACAGTATATAAAGATAACTAACTTGACTTTGGATTATAAAACACAGATCAAGGAGTGGGGGGAATTAGAGGAAGTGAGAAAAAGAAATCTAGATGTGATATAAAGACTCTGCTGGAGGATTTGGGGACTTCGGTGATTGAGTGATAGCACGGTGGGGAGGGCACTTTCCTTGCACGTGGCTGACCCAGGTTCAATCCTCAACATCCCATGTTGTCTCCCTGAGGCTACCATGAGTTATTTCTGAGTGCAGAGTCAGGATAGCCCCTGAGCGCCACCAAGTTACCCAGAAACCCTCCAAAAAATTAAATTCTATTTTTCTCCTTTTTAGTATGAAGCACGTATTGAGGAAAACACATTAAGTTCTGAGTTGTTGCGGTTTCAAGTAACAGATTTGGATGAAGAATTCACAGATAATTGGTTTGCGGAATATTATTTTACCTCTGGAAATGAAGGGAATTGGTTTGAGATTCAAACTGACACCAGAACAAATGAAGGCATCCTGAAGGTGGTGAAGGTAAGGACTGATTTTTCTATAGTAACCAAAATTATCATTTCTACAAATATTTTTTAGAAAACATACAAAAACAGGTAGTATTTATTTATTAAAACAAAAATAACAGGGCCTGCAGCCATAGCACAGGGGTAGGCCGGTAGGCCATTTGCTTACACATGGCTGACCCAAGACAGACCTAGGGTTCAATTCCTGATATCCCATATGTCCCCCAAGCCAGGAGCGATTTCTAAGTGCATAGCAGGAGTAACCCCTGAGTGTCACTGGGTGTAGCCCAAAAACAACAACAACAACAACAAAAACCAGAGGTTCTATTTTCTAAAGACAACCTTTCTTGTTTGTTTGGTTTTGGTTTTTGTGCCACACCCAGTGACGCTCAGAGGTTACTCCTGGCTATTCGCTCAGAAGTCGCTCCTGGCAATCACGGGGGACCATATGGGGATCCGGGGGATCAAACTGCAGTTCGTCCTAGGTTAGTGCAGGCAAGGCAGGCACCTTACCTCCAGCGCCACCTCCCGGTCCCCAACCTTTCTTGTTTTTATGAGAATAGATAAAAGGCAGGAATTCAACTAGGGATTTAAACCACACTCTCTACCACTGAACTACATTCTTGATCAAAACTTTTCTTAATATTTTGATCTCTTCCTTCCAAGCTTTCATACACTCTTTAGTAAGCATAAGTATATTAATAATGTATATATGCTCATTGGTGTTATTACTTTAACCATAGAAAAAAAACATATTTCTTAACTTACTCTAATTTACTTTCTACACCTGGGCAATAGATAAAAGTATACAAAATTGTAGCTTTTGAATGTATCATCCAAGGAAAAACATTTGAACATTTTTGTACAAAATAAGAATACAAAAACTACATCTACATAATGACATATAAATAACTGAACTGTCATGCTACTATAATTTATGACCATCTGCTGGCCTTTAAGAGGCTATTCACCTTCCTCAAAATGTGGGGTTCATAAGAGATATAAAAGGTTGTTAAGATGTTTGCCTTGCATGAGCTCAACCCCTGTTACATCCTCTGAGCCATATATGATACACTGAGCATGATCAGATGATATTTCCAACACAGATTCCAGTATAATTTATCATTTAATGTTGTCCACTTGGTATCAGAAATTGAAACTTAAAGAAACTGAAAGAAAGCAGTTCCTCAAAGAGTCTCATTCTGTTTATCAACATTATAAGAAAATGGCATTAAGCAAAAAGAAGTTAAGACCCTACTGTACAAGTGCTTATCTATCTGTAATATGTCCACTCTTCATCACTTTCATCACTTTTTTATCCACTCTGGGTATTTTTGAGTACTTTCTCCTCTTCCTCATCAAGTTCTCCTTATCCATCAAAATGCTCTTCATGTAAAACTTTTTGGAAGCCTCCCCTAACTCTTACATGTAGAAATATTTAGTTATTTCCACTTATAGAACCTATAGAACTTATCAATAATATTTTGCATTACAATCATCTGTGCATGTGTCTTTCTTTATCTCTCCCCTGAAAATGCCCACACAAATAGTCATTGCCAAGTTAAAATTCAAATTTATTACTTTAATTATTTTTGACAAATAATTAAGACAAATATAATCAAAATGAGTATTTCCTCACTCATCATCCTCAAAATTTTTACTAGAGAAGGGATACCATATCCTAGGATTCCTCAGAGCTTTGGACCCTCTCAATTAGAAGGAAAAAAGGTATACACAGTCATCGCACAAGACCATGTAAAAATGGTTCTACAGGGAGTTGGTAGACCTTTATAGAGGTCTTTTTGCCAATGAAATTGACTAAGCTTGCCTTTGCCAGTAGAAATTTTTGAAGTCAAGACATACAATATTGTGCATGAATCCAATGACTTGTATAAACACATAGAGTTACTGGTGATGGCCCTTAATTTTTCAGCCTTCATAGCAATCTAATCAAGTAAGTTTAATTTTTTCCTGAGGTATAAAGTTGATGATTAAAAAAGAAAAATATTTTGTCTAAACAGCTATTAAGAAATAGAACCAGATAATCATAACAAATCAGTTCTGATTATATGCCCCTCTATTTCCAAACTATAATGTTTTTCGCTAGCCCCAAAGTGTACTCTATTTATAACTATGTTTTGCCAAACAAAGGGAGTGTTTGCTCACTTATAATCTTAAAGACTTCTTTCTTTCAACATTACAGTGTTTCTGAAACAGTTTGACTACATAGATAAAAAGCAATCGCTCAGAGTAAGCACGTAGAGTTTTCTTGTCCTCTTCTGGATTTTTATATCGCATTTATGTGATACTTCTTTCTTTATTTTTAATTAGGTTCTAGATTATGAACAGCTACAAAATATACAACTTGGTATTGCTGTCAAAAACAAAGCTGAATTTCATAAATCAGTAATTTCTCAATATCGAGTCCAGTCAACTCCAGTCACAATTCAAGTAATAAATATAAAAGAAGGTATTAAATTTAAACCAGCTAACAAAACTTTTACGGTCCAGAAAGGCATAAGTAGTAAAAAACTGATCAATTATTTCCTGGGACTATATCAAGCCATTGATGAAGACTCTGGCAAAGCTTCTTCAACTATCAGGTAAGATTATACTTCACTTTTTCTCACTCCTTGACATATTTTTTAATCAAGAATATTAAAATATAGCATATAAGCTACTGTGTGCCAATAACACAAAACAGAGTGGCCAACTCAAAGATAACTTAACAGAGATAAATTGGTAAAAATTAAAGAGCTAAGGTAACATAACATTACTAGAAGTAAAGATAAAATGGTACAAGTTAAATTAGAAACTAAAAAAAATATCTTTTAAGCCTATTTAGAGATATTAGAAAAATACTCAACTTTTCAGATGAAATTATAAGAGTGCCCATTCATCAGAAAGCTATGGTGTAATTTCGCAGAATGGCTTATATAAAGACACATATGTTTAAAATTTATGAGCAAAGTAATTTCTTTAATATAAATAGTTAATGTACTGCACAAAACAGAAAACTGCAGGTACTAATACATATGAGGATTATAAAATAGCACTTGCAAAAGGTCATCAGTTCGAATCCCGGTGCCCCATATGGTCCCCCGTGCCTGCCAGGAGCAATTTCTGAGCATGGAGCCAGGAGTAACCCCTGAGCTCTGCCGGGTGTGACTCAAAAAAAAAAATAGCACTTCTGCATACACATTTTAATGTTCTACTCTTTATAAAAGTACATTATTATATATACACTAAACATGAGGAATCATTTTTATTAAATAACATCCTGTATTTGAAAAGTATAATTATATTTTTTTCTATTATAAAACAGATATGTCATGGGACGTAACGATGGTGGTTTGTTAGCCATTGATTCAAGAACTGCTCAAATCAAATTTGTCAAAAACATCGATCGGGACTACTCTTTCATAGTTAACAAGACAATCACAGCTGAGGTTCTAGCCATAGATGGTAAGAAATATATTTTAATCATTTTTTTAGAGATGTGTCAAAGCAGTTGGAATTTCCTTACAAATATATGATTAAAATTTTCAATATACTGTCCATTATCATAGGGACTTTGAAGCTAAATTGAAGAAATTTAATCCAAATGACAACTCCATCTTAATCCAGATTCTAACTTCTCAATAGAGTTCACAATATTAGCACATTCTGTTGTCCAATCCCTGAGATTTTCCAGTTGGCAAAAAACAATTTCAGTCCATAGAAATTTCTGTATTTTAAAAGGTGACTGGATTTGGTGTTTTGTGAGTTTCTTGCAGAGACTTCATATACTATTATTAAACAATAAAATCTCCTCTATTTTATTTTAACATTTTATTATTTTTAAATAATAAAATATATTGTTTTATTTTAAAATATTATTATAAAATAATATATTTAAACATTTGTTTTACACGTATAAAATTAACTCATTCTCAAACAAATCTTTTTAAAGGACAAAGGATAGACAAAATAAAATCATATTACTTTAAAAAAATGGCAAAAAGTACTTAAAGAACCAATAGAAATGATTTATCGCCCCATTACTGAGGAATTTTTATCTTGTTCTTACACATTCCACTCACCTTGGTTTTGTTTTTCAATAAACTTTTATATTTGGTTAACAAAAAAAATTCACAGATTATTCCAAAAACATTGGCTCAAGATTTAGAAGTAAAAAAAAGAAAAGAAAAGAAAAATCTCTCTGGGATCAGAACATTAGTAACAGCAAGTAGACAGCATTAGCCTCACATGCTACCATCGCAAATTTCATCCCCAGCATCACTACACAGTCCCCTGAGCCTGTCAGGAGTGGTTCCTGAGTGCAGAACCAAGAGGAATTGCTGACCAAGGCCAGGTGTAACTCAAAACTAAAAAAAATAAATATCTGTCTGAGAGACATGGTAGGCATAATTAAGAAAACTACTATTTTAATATCAATTTTATCACCTTAGTCTTGGTTCCCAAGATACCAAATTAATAGCCAGTGCCTCTTTAATAACACCAAATTAGCTAAAATGTCCTTCTTACAAATTTTGAAAATCTAATGAACCATTTTACTTATTAGAATAACAAATACACAGGCTGGAGTGATACCACAGTTGTAGAGTGGTTGCCTTGCATACAGCTGATCCAGGATGAATGCAGGCTTGATTCCCGGCATCCCATATGGTCCTCTGAACCTACCAGGAGTGATTTCTTAGCACAGAGCCAGGAGTAATTCCTAAGATCTGAGGTGTGCCCTAAAACCAAAATAATTGATTAATTAATTAACTAATTAAAAATAGCAAACATAGGACCAGTTAACTGGCTCCAGCTCGGATCTCATGCTTTACTTGCATGAGGCCAGTTGCAGCATGTCCATAGCACAAGTTTCCCTGAGCACAGCCAGAGTAGCTCTTGTGCACGAGTATGGTCCAAAAACAAATATTTTTATGTATATTCACCAATGGAATTAACAAGATTTTCTGTATAGAATGTTTCTATATTTTTCTTTAACTCTGAAATGTTACTTTTATAGATTCCACAGGTAAAACTGCTACAGGCACCATTTATGTTAAAGTACCTGGTTTCACCGAAAAGTGTCCAACAATTGTTTTTGACAAGGAAGTAATTTGTAGTTCATCTCCTCTGGTGATTGTCTCAGCAAAAGTACAGGACAGAGATAAATACTCTGGCCCCTACACCTTTTCACTGGAGGATCAAGGTTTAAAGTTGCCAGTAGTATGGAGTATCACAACAATCAATGGTGAGTAATAAGCAATGTTGCTTTCATGAATTAAAGTTGATGTTTCTCTATATTTCCAGAGGGGTAAGAAAGCTAATCTTTGAACAGATCCTTTTTCTAAGAGGAATTGAGAAAATTATTTTCAGTAAACGTACACTCAGAGTCTTGAGTATTTCTTCAGAAAAAGAATGTATAGCATTACACTGTTTAATACATATGGTTGCCCCCGCACCCAAATACGTTGGTTCAACATTTGTTTTATTGAAGCGCTATTTAGATTTTTAAATATACTAATTTCCCTTTTATATAATCACCATGTTTACAAAGCTGTTCATAACTGAGTTTTGTGTACACCATCCTTCACCCATACAAATCTCCTACCACCATTGTCTTCCGTTTCTTTCTTACCCTCCCTTCCTGCCTGCCTCTTTTCCTCTCTCTTTTCTCTCTCCTCTCTTTCTCGCCCCTCTCTCTCCTCTCTCTCTCTTCTCTTTTTCTCTTCTCTCTCTCCTCTTTTAGACACTGTGGTTTCCACTACTGTTAGTAAAGCGGTACTATGTGTGACATTTCTCTCCACTCATTGTCATAGTGGTCCTTTCTCAACCTTAACAGCACTACATTATTTGTGACAGGATTCCTACCATGGACTGGTCCTCCTGGCCCTTGCCTCTATGTCTCTGGATATTATTAGCATACTATCTTTATTTTTCATCTATCCCACA
>PVKC010041268.1:0-12181 GCA_004027635.1 Crocidura indochinensis | reverse complement strand
AGGTGCACACCCCTACATTGGATTCACTCATTGTATGATAGACTGGTTCAAAAAAAAAACTCCCTGCTGAACTAAACTCTGTGACAGATGACACAGTAGAGATAATTTGTGAAATTCACAATTGTGATCAAATCCCAGGCTATTCACCACCTGGCGTGAGAATATGGATGCCCACTACTAGCATCTTCTCCATGAAGAAGTGAAGTGACTGTTCAGGGGAAGGGTGCTCTCTCTCGCCTTGTTGCAAGGGGGAAAAGTAGTGCAGTTCCTGTTGGAGCAGAACTCTGACTTTGTACAGCCCCAGTTGGAGAAAGAATGGGTAGCTAAGCTTGTGTATTTGGCAGACATTGTTCATTTTTCTCTATGAACTTAATATTTCTCTGCAGGGGAGTTTCACAAGTAGTTTTTACAGTGAAACAAAGGATGGATGTGTTCAAAAAAGAATCTGATTCTGAGATAGCTGTGTCTGAGAAGGAGATAGTGAAATGTTTCCACTCTTGCAAAAAATTTCTGATTGGCACTTATATTATACAGAAAGTCATAATCAATGTGAAAAACAGCATTTAAGGGCATTAGCTCACAACTTTAATTATGAGTACTCTGAACATGAGAATCCACAGAAGGGGTTGAGAACCCCTTCATGGAAGATGCCCACTCTTCTGCAAAATAAAATAAAATAAGTGTTTTAAGGTCATTCCAGGCACTGTATTTCTAAACCCCATCTAACCTGGCCTGAAGAAGCAGGGTAGCAGGAAAGAAATAATAAATTAAGCATGCCAGGAAAGGATGATCATGGAGTTCAGGGAGCCATAACAGATGCTGGGTTTCAAACCTCCAACCTTTTGCACACAAGGCAAATGCCTTACCTCCATGCTATCTCTGCAGTCCCAATGCCAGGAGGCTTCAGGTCAAGAGAGAGAGAGACTAAAGTACATATTCAGTTCATTTTTACATATCAAAGGAAGAGAGTTTAGAAAGGATGACTTTGAGGGAACACTTTTGTTGGGTGTTGATACTGGGTATCATCTTACACTTACACTCTTGGAGCCAGCCACAGGGGCTGAACTCAGGGCACTCACTGACAAAGGCTAGGAGCAGAGTCCTGACTCCTGGAGCAGCCTCCCAGCACACAGAAGAGCCATATTAAAAGTGTAAAGAGCCACAGGTGGCTAGTGATCCGAGGCTTGCCAACCACTGCCCTAGACAATAGCCAATCATTTTAAGGATCATCAGAAAGCTGGAACCTCCATATATCTTTTCCCTAAATAATCCTCATGAAATTAGGCAGGGCTCATATCCTTCGAGGGATGGCTCTGGCTGGCCAGTGTGGGGGTCTTGTTGGCAAATGGATTAAAGTATTAACCTTTATTTCAGTTGTGTGGTCTCATCTTTCTACTCCGGACCCTAACAGAACCATCAATCAGTGCATGAAAGAATATCTAATAAGACAAACTAAGTCTCCTGCTGAGACCTACATCCTCCCTCTCTACTAGTCACATCCTCCTCTCATCTACTTCCAACTAAGGTCAATTCCCACGGTATCTGCAAAGTCTTCTCCAGTTGAAGTCACTCTAGACCTGCAGCCTCAAAAAACTAGTTGAACTCTTCACTTTTCTTATGTCTAGATAGTTGGGGTAAATGAGACAATCCATCTAGACTCATTTCTAATTGAATTGGCTCTGTCCTATCACCCACATCTCCCTTGGTCAAATATCTCTTGAAATAACTAAAATACAGCAGGTCTTAGAGACCATATGACATAGTGTCAAAGTGTCTGCAGAAGATGAAAAGATAAACAACAAGGAAGGGAATGTGGATGACTTCAAAACATGTGGAAAACAGAGAGTGTATTGGACACCTTCATATGTCCACAGGGAGCCACAATGATGTGTTGTAATGGATGAATTATGAGCCCTCATGGAAATATCTCAGTTGACTTTTGCCCAGATCAGTGGTGAGTGCAGTGAGTTAGAATCCAGAGTTATAGACCCATCATCGTAACATCCCAATTACATCACTTTTCCTAGGTCAGGAGGATTTGTTAATTGAGAAACAGAGGTCAGAGAATCCACACACTTAAGTCTCTCTCAGGGAAGCAGAGGAGACACAGTAGAGTTGCTGATGATCCAGAGTGTTTGGGTGTGTGGGATACCAGGGAGAAAAGGGTGAGCATAGTTCTGCTCCCAAGGCAAGTTCTCAGAGATACTAAGAGACAGAAGTCACAGAAGAAGAGCAGCAGCAGGATAGAGGAATTAGTGCCCCTTGGAGTGTCTGTGACTCTCTAGCCCTTTCCTGGTTATAATAAGTCTGTCTGAACTCCTTGTCTGGATCATGATGACCAAAAGGAAAAAATACGAATTAACAGAATAAAGCAATAACTGGGAGAAAGACTGATTTTTTTTCTGATTATTAGATTTTTTGCATAGATTTAGAAGTGGAGAAGCCTATAACCAGTACTGATGGCAGGTTTGGGGTACTCATGGCATTCCTTGACCAGTTGAGACAAATAGTTCTATGCATAGAGCTGACAATATGGAGTTGCATATGGCTCCAGTGGGGTGCACCTACCTCTATATACTGTTGTGGAAACATATTTCATTTTAGTCAGAAATTAATACAATGATTTCTGAATACATAGAGTGACTACACCTATAGTATGAACTCTGAGTACAACTGTCACACACATTCTTAAGAAAAATAATGCCCATCAGTTAAAAGAGCAGATCTAGGGTCATTTCAGTGCAGATGGGATGAGAGAAAAAATATAGAGTCTGGAGTATTAGTTCTCTTTTTTCGTAAGCCCTCTAATGCGTCACAGTGAGGTTGCATGTGACACTTTCTCAGCAGGTGGAGGCACCAAGAGGAGCAGCTGCAGCTGTCCAGCATCACAGAGCTCATGTCTGAGGTTTATGTTTAGGCCTGTATCACTGTGCGAGGGGAATTATTATGCTGTAGACAGTAATACATGGCAGCATCTTCAGCCTCCATGTTGCTGATAGTGAGAGTAAAATTTGTGTCGTATCCACTGCCACTGAACCGGGAAGGGGCACCTGTATCTAAATTGGTGGCCCAGTAGATCAGTTGTCTAGGAGCTTCCCCTGGTTTCTGCTGATGCCAACCCATACTATTCCTAATGCTCTGACTAGCCTTGCAGGGGATGGTGACTTTCTCTCCCATAGAAGCAGACAAAGATGGAGGCTGGGTCATCTGGATGTCACCCCTGGCACCTGATAGAGAAAATACAAATACGCATTATGTCCATTATCATCCTTCAGTTCATTTCCCTGAAGCTCATGGAACACTAAGCCCAGTGAGTCCTGGTTCCCCTCTTCACCTGAGAGCCAGAGCAACAGGAAGCTCAGGAGATGCACAGGAGTCCACATGTCTAATGTGTGTCCTGACTGGGAATGAGTCTGCACATGGGAGACCCTGTGTTATTTAGTGTTCTGGGCAGGAAATTATTAGACTTGCAAATGAGGAGGGACTGGGCATGCTGGGCAGGCAAAAAGATGAAGCCTTTGTGTGGGAAAAGAACAGCTGAAGGAAGACAGGGTTATTGGGTGCCCCAGGGGAAGCAGAACTTTGCCCTTAGATAATATGCTTCTCCCAGGAGTCACAGAAGGGACCCTGTATTTTTTGCTCCCCCTTCCACAGAAAAGGATTCTATCAAACAATACAGAGACACACAAGCACATCTGTGGATGTTATTTGGTTATGGAAATTCTTTTGGGGAATCAGAGCGATAATAAAGCAGGTGAGCACCTGGCCTGTCTTTTCTATTCCTGGCAGCTCATATTATCTCCATGTATGCCTCTCATTCTGTATTCCTAAATCACAGAACCAGGAGTAAGCCCAGAGTACTGTCTTGTATGGATCTCCAAACAGAAAATTTAGTTTAAAAAGTGAACAATTTATTTGGCAGGCCTCCCTTGATATACTCCTGGAACCTATTTGTCACTGTAAATGATACTCAGTCATCTGCTTGAGCAATTCAGTCCTAAGATCCATTGACACTAATGTGGAAGGCTGCAGGCCTACCTCTTCCTGATTGGCTGAGCTAAATCACAGCAAACTATATCATTAGCTATGAAACCAGTATTGAAACTATACAGATCCACACTGACTGAAAAGGGGAAAAAGTCTCATAAAAATATGGCATCATGCTCCAGATCTAGAGAGGACAAAGAAGGAATGAAATCAAGGTAAGAGAAAGAAGATGAGGAAAAAGTAGACATGAAAAGTGATCAGAGGCACCAGTGTTTACCCCAGGCAACAGAGCAGAGAGAATGGGAATCTCCACATTTCAGTCCCAGGAGACTCTCGATGACAAAAACTGTTGTCCCATAGTGACAGCTGGGTGGTTAAAATTTTTTTAACATCATGGTTGAGTAAAGAATTTTTGTTAATTAATCTTGTTGTATACAATACACAATACTAAACACTTCATCAGTGTCTGCTTCACTCACTAATTTCCTCAGTGTCTGTCTACGCTCATCTAATTCCTTCCTGGGACCTTATTTCACAGGGCGGAATGTTTCATCTTCACTGTCTAGAAAGAGTTATAGTGAAATTGTGTCAAAATAAAAATTAGGGTGTGAGGATCTTGGAGCAACCACAAAACTTCCAGAAAGAATGCATTGAATTTCATTCACAATACAGAACATATGATCATCCCTAAAAATATGGCCCCTGAAGCTACTTGCAGACTTTCTTTCCGTCATCATACCCACAGAACCCTGGTTTCTACTGACAATGGGACACATTTTTTCCTCTAGCTATTAAGTCAGTTATGTCAAATGTGGGGTGTGTTTGCCACCTTGAGATTGCTCTATGAAAGAGCAGCAAATCATTTCTAATGTTGGTCCCAATGATGGAGACAAAGTTTTCATGAGTCAGTGTAATAGTTGCTGGAATAGCATCACCAGGCTTGTCTCTAAAGACAACCACAGCCACAGCAACAATTACTAATATTTACTCCTCTAAAAAATAATCTCATTTGACCAGAAATTTAGAAGAGAGATTTGCAATACTTTTAATAGCATTTGGTAGCACTCTTATGAGGTGCTGTGAGAAATCACATGAGAAGTCACAGATATAATTCCAGAGAGAATCTCAGGCAGGAAGAACCTGCAGGTGAAATGACAGATGATCAGGAGGGAAAGTGGCAAAGCTGAGATCTCCTGACCCTCTTCTAGGTTTGTCAATCAGCTTGATATCTCCTTCCAGAATTATCTACACTAGCTATGAAATTTGCAGCAGATATAGGAAGGAGGAAGCTCTGGGACCATTAGCCCTATGAGCACGACTGAGTTATTCATGTTTGAGTACAAAGCATGTAACTATGGGACATCAACTATACTGTTTCAAGGATTAGTAGACAATTTTGATTTTTCTGTGGTTCTTGGTTTAAGGACTATAACTCAGATTTTCATACAGGAAATAGTGTATGTGCTTCAGCTGAGCTGGATTCCTGTCATGGATTCATACTGTGACAAGGAAACTGTGCTAGTTGTGAACAGGAATGTGGCTGTGCCAATTTAGGGTCACTGGATCCTTAAATTATACTTTGTACAATAAGTAGCAGTAGTTTTATGTAATTTGTATTATTTTAATCTAAGTAAATTGTATCATACTTAAGCTTATTAATAGTAATGTTTTCATTACTAAGTTTCAGAATAACACCAAGAGAAAAAGCCTCAATAATTACTTGTCTGCATTTGATCTTTTTGTTTGATACAAGCATTATTGTTGATGACATTTGTGTCAACTCTTTGAAAGATTCCCAGGTTTCTGGTGTGCTATGGACAGCTGTGGAGACTCTCTCTGAGTAGCCTGAATGTTGGAGCTCATGATGTTGCCCTGGCATCTAGATGTGGAGTGTAAAATCATAAATATTTCTTTTACTATTTTAAGATGCTACTATATTACTAACACAATTGTGCTGCCTGATCAAACAGGGCTGTGACAGCTGCAGGAACTGAGCAAAGGTGTCATCTCAGTTCCCCATCACAGGCACTTTCCCATGAGCCCCCTCCATTTTCTTTCTCAGCTGGAGCCAAAGCTCAGGGTCTAGAATGAGAGCCTGTGTCCAGGGATCTAAGGAACATGGCTGTGGTGCCTCCTGCACAGAGTCAGGGACCCGTTTTCTTAAGGTCTGAGTTGTTGGCCTGGATTTACAGGTAGAGAATAACAAAATAGTGAAAGCATATTTGGGCTCTGTCCTTACAAAAGAGGTCATAAAGGGTTTTATAGCTGTGACCTCAGAGTAAATGTTGCTGTTCTAGGCAAAAAGAAAACTGAGGGCAATCAATATGTTTATAATAATGCTGATTTTTTTGACCTCCTAGTGAGAAGAAATCGTAACCACAGAAATTCCCTTAGATAATGATGATTGAGACTTTTACTTTCACTGAGGGAATTTCATAGCCTGAGGGGGCAGAGAAGCACCATCACTGTGATGGAGGGTATCTCCCCTGAAGCCTAGGTGGTGTTAGATGCAGCACAGGCTTTGGACATTTTCCTTTTTTATAGGAGCCATCATGTGCTTGAATTTTCATCAAAGCTTTTACAAACTGTCAACACTTCATTAAACAGTCAAAGGTATTAGATACAAAATATTCTTGTTCCTGTCATTCATGGTCTTCATCAATGACTGTTTATGTCCAAACTTTCCCAGGCAACAGAGCAAACCTAATCATTTCCCCAACTTCTGTAGGGCTTGATCCAGGAAAGTCCTAATTTCTGCCTCTGGCCCACATCAGAAGGTTGCTTGGCAGGGAGGATGCACTGTGTGAGATGAACTCTGAGATGCTGAATCTGTATACACCTGACTCATACATCAATGTGGGAAAATATTTGGATATCTTTTTATTTATAATTGTATTACTGCACTTTCATTTTGTTGTCAAAGGTTGTTTTATTTAATGATTTTAATTATTAATTAAATTTATCATCCTTACTGAATTAAAGATAAATTAAGTTAAACATAAATTAAATCTTTATTTAAATATTTATTTAATTACATAAGATAATTCATTTAATTGATTAAGTAAAGATTTACAGAGTTGTTGATAATGAAGTATGAGGAATAGAACATTCTCCCCAAAACTCCTAGCACTTCTGTTAATTCCCTATACCAGTGTTTCAAGCTTCTTCTTATCCCTTCCTCACTCCTCTTTCCCCATGACAAGGTAAGATTTCAAAGTTAAGGATTATAGTTTTGATCTCGTGTTGTATCTCAGGGATACAAAAATGGCAAAAATAAACCATACAAAAAAAGGAATGATAGTAAAGATCAATACAATTTTTTTTATTTAAATTTATATTAAAAAAAAGCACAAGCATATTGTTAAATAACAAGGTAGGATTCTCTTCATTTGTAGCAGACAGATTATTAAGTAAAATTATGAGAGAGAAAAAGATAGAAAAGCCTATATTCTGAGTTCATATATTCTAAGTGATACACAAAAAAACTATTAAGCTGAAGACTTCTATATTGGCTATGGTGTTTTTTGTCTTTTGTTTTGGTTTTTTTTTTTATTTTAACACCTTGATTACATACATAATTGTGTTTGGGTTTCAATCCTGTGAAGAACACCACCCAACACCAGTGCAACGTTCCCATCACCATTGTTCCAAATCTCCCTCATCCCACCCACCCCCCGCCTGTACTCTGGACAGGTTCTCCATTTCCTTCATACATTCTCATTATAAGGACAGTTCAAAATGTAGTTATTTCTCTAACTAAACTCATCACTCTTTGTGGTGATCTTCATGAGGTGAGCTGGAACTTCCAGCTCTTTTCTCTTTTGTGTCTGAAAATTATTATTGTTGCAAGAATGTCTTTCATTTTTCTTAAAACCCATAGATGAGTGATACCATTCTGTGTTTTTCTCTCTCTCTCTGACTTATTTCACTCAGCATGATAGATTCCATGTGCATCCATGTGTAGGAAAATTCCATGACTTCATCTCTTCTGACAGCTGCATAATATTCCATTGTGTATATGTACCAACAGTTTCTTTAGCCATTCGTCTGTTGAAGGGCATCTAGATTGTTTCCAGAGTCTTGCTATGGTAAATAGTGCTGCAATGAATATAGGTGTAAGGAAGGGTTTTTGTATTGTATTTTTGTGTTCCTAGGGTATATTCCTAGGAGTGGTATAGCTGGATCGTATGGGAGTTCGATTTCCATTTTCTGGAGGAATCTCCATATCGCTTTCCATAAAGGTTGAACTAGACGGCATTCCCACTAACAGTGGATAAGAGTTCCTTTCTCTCCACATCCCCGTCAACACTGTTTGTTCTCGTTCTTTGTGATGTGTGCCATTCTCTGTGGTGTGAGGTGGTACGCCATAGTTGTTTTGATTTGCATCTCCCTGATGACTAGTGATGTGGAGCATTTTTTTCATGTGTCTTTTGACCATTTGTATTTCTTCCTTGTCAAAGTGCCTGTCCATTTCTTCTCCCCATTTTTTGATGGAATTAGATGTTTTTTTTCTTGTAAAGTTCTGTCAGCACCTTGTATATTTTGGAAATTAGCCCCTTATCTGATGGGTATTGGGTGAATAGTTTCTCCCACTCAGTGGGAGGCTCTTGTATCCTGGGCACTATTTCCTTTGAGGTGCAGAAGCTTCTCAGGTTAATATACTCCCATCTATTAATATCTGCTTTCACCTGCTTGGAGAGTGCATTTTCCTCCTTGAATATGCTTGTAGTCTGAATGTCCTGGAGTGTTTTGCCTACATGTTGTTCTATGTATTTTATGGTTTGAGGTCTGATATCAAGGTCTTTCATCCATTTGGATTTCATCTTTGTACATGATGTTAGCTGGGGGTCTAAGTTCAACTTTTTGCAAGTGGCTAGCCAGTTGTGCCAACACCACTTGTTGAAGAGGCTTTCTTTGCTCCATTTAGGATTTCTTGCTCCTTTATCGAAAATTTGGTGACTGTATGTCTGGGGAACACATTCTGAGTATTCAAGCCTATTCCACTGATCTGAGGGTCTGTCCTTATGCCAATACCATGCTGTTTTGATCACTGTTGCTTTGTAGTAAAGTTTGAAATTGGGGAAAGTAATTCCTCCCATATTCTTTTTCCCAATGATTGCTTTCGCTATTCTAGGGTGTTTATTGTTCCAAATGAATTTCAAAAGTGCCTGATCCACTTCTTTGAAGAATGTAGTGGGGATCTTTAGAGGGATCACATTAAATTTGTATAATGCCTTGGGTAGTATTGCCTGTTTGATGATGTTAATCCTGCCAATCCATGAGCAGGGTATGTGTTTCCATTTCCGCGTATCCTCTCTTATTTCCTGGAGCAGAGTTTTATAGTTTTCTTTGTATAGGTCCTTCACATTTTTAGTCAAGTTGATTCCAAGATATTTGAGTTTGTGTGGCACTATTGTGTATGGGGTTGTTTTCTTAATGTTCATTTCTTCCTTATTACTATTGGTGTAGAGAAAGGCCATTGATTTCTGTGTGTTGATTTTGTAGCCTGCCACCTTGCTATATGAGTCTATTGTTTCTAGGAGCTTTTTGGTAGAGTCTTTAGGGTTTTCTAAGTAGAGTATCATGTCATCTGCAAAAAGTGAGAGCTTGACTTCTTCCTTTCCTATCTGGATTCCCTTGATATCTTTCTCTTAGCTAATCGCTATAGCGAGTACTTCCAGTGCTATGTTGAATAGGAGTGGTGAGAGAGGACAGCCTTGTCTTGTGCCGGAATTTAGAGGGAAGGCTTTTAGTTTTTCTCCATTGAGGATAATATTTGCCACTGGCTTGTGGTAGATGGCCTTAACTATATTGAGAAAGGTTCCTTCCATTCCCATCTTGCTGAGAGTTTTGATCAAGAATGGGTGTTGAACCTTATTAAATACTTTCTCTGCATCTATTTATATGATCATGTGGTTTTTATTTTTCTTGTTGTTGATGTTGTGTATTATGCTGATAGATTTATGGATGTTAAACCAGCCTTGCATTCCTGGGATGAAGTCTACTTGATCATAGTGGATTATCTTTTTAATGAAGCATTGTATTCTATTTGCCAGAATTTTGTTGAGGATCTTTGCATCTGCATTCATCAGCGATATTGGTCTGTAATTTTCTTTTTTCGTTGCATCTCTGTCTGGTTTGGGTATCAAGGTGATGTTGGCTTCATAGAAGGTATTTGGAAGTATTTCCGTTTTTTTGATTTCATGAAAGAGTCTTGCCAGGATTGGTAGTAGTTCCTCAGTTCTTAGCAGTTGGCCCCACTTGGCAGGCATGGATAAGGAGAAATTCCCAGCCTCAGCTATGGTGTTTTTATGATTTATATTCCTTTTTACTTACAACATATATATGATTGGAGATGCACAGTTTGCTAACTTGGATATTTTTGTATTATAAATAATAGACATTGGAGTAACGTCTACCACGTTATTTCTAAAAAAAAATACAATGCTGTATATAGACACTAATTCATGCATTAGTTCTTAATAAAGTAGTTAGGAATACATTTAATAAAGAAATTTAAAATTGAATACAATTGAAACATAATATTATTCTATTATTTATGTTTGATCTCAATTAAAAATTGTAAACACCAAAGCAAAACTCTTAAATATAATCAAAGGCCATGATGGATGCCGGGAATCAAACTCAGGTTCATCATGGGTCTGCAACATGCAAGGTAAAGGCCCTACTGCTGTGCTATATCTCCAGCCAGTAGCTGGTTTATTTGTTTGTTTTTTATCTAACTTGTATAATTTTAATGTAAGTAAATTATGCCATATTTAACCTTGTTAATAGTAGTGTTTCATTACTAAATTTCAGTAAAACTTCAAGAGAAAAGAATGCAATAGTTATTTGCCTCCTTTTGAAAGTTTTATTTGATGCAAGAATTGTATTGTATTGTATTGTGGATGACACTTGTGTCAGCTCTTTGGAAGCTTTCCAGGTTTCTGGTGCTGTTGGGTAGGTGTGGAGACTCTGAGTAGCCCTGAAAGTTATGAGTCCACAATGCTATCCTGGAATCTAGACCTAGAGACTAACTTCATATATTTCTGTGTTAATATGTAAAGATCCCAATATATTACTAGTGAAATTGTGCTGCCTGATCAGACAGGGATATGACAGCTACAGGGGCTGAGCAAAGGTATCATCTCAGTTCCAGATCACAGGCTTCTTCCCAGTAGCCCCTACATTGCCTTTCTCAGCTGGAATTGAGAAAAGACCCTGGGGCTCAAAATCTAGAGAAATGAAACCTTGTATCCAGGATTTCAGGTACATGGCTTTGGTACTCCTACCCAGTAAGGGAACAGTTTTGTTAAGATCTGAGCAGTTGGTCTCGGTTTACAAGGACAGAAAAACATTACAGGGAAAGCAGATCAGGGCTCTGTCCTTAGGGAAAAGGCCATGACTTGTTTTATAGCTGTTTCCTCAGATAAAGGTTGCTGTTCAAGGAAAAAATAAAACAAAGGGCAATCAATATATATATATATTTTGGTTTTGGGGTCACACCCGGCAGTGCTCAAGGATTACTCCTGGCTCCATGCTCAGAAATTGCTCATGGCAGGCACTGGGGACCATATGGGTCACCCGGATTCGAACTGATGATCTTTTGCATGAAAGGCAAACGCCTTACCTCCATGCTATCTCCCGGGCCCCAATATTTTTATAATAATGTTGAATTTTGGGCCTTTTAGAGGGGGAGAATCAGTGACCACAGGAATCCGCTGAGATAATGATGATTCCGACATTTACTTTCACTTGGGGGGTTAAGGCCTGAGCAGGCAGGAAGCTCCATCATTGTGATGGAGGATATCTCCCCCTGAGTTCTAGCCCTGTCAGATGCAGCACACACTACACATTTTTCTTTTATATTGAAAATATTTTATATTTTCTTTTATATTTATATTTTATATTGAATCAATTGCTTGTAATTTTCTTCAAAGCTTTATTGATAATTGAGTATAAGAATATAACATTCTAAAATGATGCCAGGATCTCTGTTAATTCCCTCCACCAGGAAGTAAGTGTTGCCAGGTTCCTTATTTGCCCTCCCTCACTCCATGTGTCCATCTGACAGGTCAGTTTCAAAGTTCAACAATTGTAGTTCTGAACTCATGTTGTCAGTGTTGATTGTGTGCTTTGTCTCTACTGCAACACCATCTCTCACACTGATTTCCCTAGAGCACTGAATCCTGTT
>PVKC010041267.1:0-12155 GCA_004027635.1 Crocidura indochinensis | reverse complement strand
CTTTTTTTTTTTTTTTTTTTTTTTGGTTATTGGGCCACACGTGGTGACACTCAGAGTTTACTCCTGGCTATGCACTCAGAAATCTCTCCTGACTTGAGAGACAACATGAGATGCCAGGGATAGAACCCAGGTTCGTCCTGAGCCAGCTGTGTGCAAGGCAAATGCCCCACCACAGTGCTATTGCTTCAGCCTCCCCCCTCCCCCACTTTTTATTTTTGAGGGTAAAGTAGGGGCCACATCCAGAGATGCTCACAGCTGTTTTGGGGATAACTATGGATACAGAGAATCAAACCATTGGGTCAGCTTCATGCAAAAGAAGGGCCCTACCCACTGTACAGCCCACAATTTTTTGGTGGTGGTTGTTTTGGTTTTTTTGTTTGGGAGTAAAAAACATTTTATTTGGAAATCAAGGAAGGAGAAAATAAGAAAGAATAATGTGCTCAAGAGAGAACACAGACTTCTCCAAAGTGGAGAGATCTCCAGTATAAAACCCACATGAAAATAGAAAAGTACACACACATCTCAAGATGTGGAGGGCCAGAGAGATAGCACAGCAGTAGGGCATTTGCCTTGCTTGCAGATCCAGGGCAGACTGCGGTTCAAATCCCAGCATCCCATACGATCCCCCAACCCTGCCAGCAGCAATTTCTGAGCACAGAGCCAGGAGTACCCCTGAGCGCCACCAGATGTGACCCAAAAACCAAAAAATATAAATAATAAAGATGTGGTTGGCATGTGCTCAGACACCACATGAGTACAGGGAGTATATGTGCAATCCACATTTTAATTTTTGAGACAAGTCATTTCCTCACGTACTTCTTCAAAAACAGAGTCAAATTAGTTCTTTAAAAAAAATATCAGGGGTTGGAGTAATAGCACAGCAATAGGGCGTTTTTGGCTAGCACACAGCAGACCCGGGACCGACCTGGGTTCAATTCCTAGCATCCCATATGGTCCCCCAAGCCTGCCAGAAGCAGTTTCTGAGCACTGAGCCAGAAATAAACTGAGTGCCACTGGGTGTGGCTCTAAAACTCAAAACAAGTAAAAATTTTTTTTGTTTTTTTTGGGTCACACCTGGTCATGCTCAGTGATCACTCCTGGCAGGCTCAGAGACTACAAAGGGTGCTAGGAGGTTGAACTCAGATAGGATGTGTGCAGGACAAGCGCCCATCCTGCTGTACTATTTCTCCTGCCTCTCTTCCGAAATATTTAAAAGCCAGACAATTTAAAAATACGGACCAAAAAATAAATAAAAAATAAAAATACAGACAAGAGCCATAAACAATGACAGGTCAGTCCTGCTCCTACCCTGCAGACGTAGGGGAATGGATAGAGGGCCAGGGGAAAGGCAATTATTTGCCACTGTGAAAAAAATTATCTAATCAGGGTCGTAGCAACAGCACATTGAACAGGACATTTCCCTTGCAGGCAGCCAACTCAGATTCAATCCCAGGCATTCTATATGGTCCCCAAGCCTGCCAGTGATTTCTTAGAGCAAAGCCAGGAGTAACCCAAGTGCTCCAGGTGGGGCCCCCAAAAATAACAACAAAAAAGCTTGTCTCTGAATACAAAGCAATATTAACCTACCTTGTTTTCGGACATCTTCTACTGCAGCAACAAGCTCCTCCTTGAGAAACTGGCTCTCCTTCGCAATTTTATCCCCCTTCTCCAAGAAATTCTCAGTTGCTTGTTCAACAGATGCAGCCAAAACATGTGCCTTCTTAGAACGACCTCTCTTCTTATTAGAGGGGCCCTTACTATTAGTATTTACCAGAGTTGTAACCTAGAGGTTTCATTTGAAAAAATTAAACTTCTGTCAGTTAAAATGCAATCAAAAAATTAAATGAACATCTTTAAAGATAGCAAGAATTATTGATGCTATTTAGGGCATTTCACTAAGCATTAAATAACATAAAATGATTTTCATTGTTAAGATAAAACTAATACAGGGTCAGAGTGACAGTACAGTAGGTAGGGTAGTTGCCTTACACACAGCCAGCCCAGGTTTGATCCCAGGTGTCACATATGGTCCCCCAAGGCTGCCAGGAATAATTTCTGAGTGCAGAGCCAGAATTAACCCCTGTGAACCACTAGCTGTAGCTCAAAAAATAATAAAACAAAAATAAATGATATAAATTCCTAAAATAATTTAGCTTTCTCAAATATTAAATAAGAAATTAAATATTTCTGGTTGTTTCGGGGCCACATCCAGCTATGCTCAGGGTTTACGCCTGGCTCTAAGGATGACAAGGCGTGCCAGAGATCACAAACCATGTGCGACGCAAGTGGTCATCACTGTACTCTCTCCAACCCCTAAAAATTATATTTTTTCATTCCTCAGTCATTACATTTTAGTTTCAGTTTACAAATTAAAAACTGGGGCCCAGAAAGATAGCACAGCGGCGTTTGCCTTGCAAGCAGCTGATCCAGGACCAAAGGTGGTTGGTTCGAATCCATGGTCCCCCGTGACTGCCAGGAACTATTTCTGAGCAGACAACCAGGAGTATCCCCTGAACACCGCCAGGTGTGGCCCAAAAAACAAAAACAAAAAACAAAACAAATTAAAAACTGGATTAGAAACAAATGAGCCATCCTAACTACACATATCCTCAAGAAATTTCAGGGGGGGGCAAGCAGTGGCGCTGGAGGCCTGCGCGGTTCCCATATGGTCCCCCAAGCCAGGAGCGACTTCTGAGTGCACAGCCAGGAGTAACACCCAAACACCGGGTGTGGCCCAAAAATCAAAAAAAAAAAAAAAAAGAAATTTCAGGGGATGGGCCAGAGCACAGCTGTAGGGCGTTTGCCTTAGACAAAGGTGACCCGGATTCAATTCCAGGCATCCCAGATGGTTCCCCAAGCACCAGCAGAAAAGAACCCCAATCATAGAGCCAGGATTAGCCCTTGAGTACTGCTGGGTGTGTCCCAAAAGAAAAAAAAAAAAAGTTTCTGAAAATAGCTAACTAACAATAAATTTAGCTCTACCTAAATGTCATGTTTCACCACATTTTAATACATTTGCAAAATCTTTTAAATGATTTGCGTCTGAAATGTTTTCACTATTAACACAAATATCAGTATCTAGTAAAAACCCTTAAGAGAGGAATGACTGCCCAATGTAACTACTGTGAAGTTATTCATTCCCAGCACATCAACCATAATTATTACAATATCTGATAACATAGCTTAAAGATGGTTAAAAATGTATAATTACCATAATATACAACACATAAAGACCTACTGAGGACTAGAGTATAAATTTTGAGAGTAAATATTTCTCTTTTTTCTTTTTGAGCCACACCGGTAGTGTTCAGGGGTTACTCCTGGCTCTGCACTCATGATATAGCTCCAGGCAGGCTCGGGGAACCATAAGGGATGCCAGAGACTGAACCCAGGTAGGCTGCAAGCAAGCAAACACCCTACTGCTGTGCTATCTCTCCAGCCCCTTAAAAGTAAATATTTCTGAATCCTATACCTACATATATTAAAAATATAAATGCATGGGGGCCAGAGAAATATCACAGCGGTAGGGCGTTTGCCTTGTATGCAGCCAATCCAGGACTGATGGTGGTTCAAATCCCGGCATCCCATATGGTCTCCTGTGTCTGCCAGAGCAATTTCTGAGCACAGAGCCATGAGTAACCCTGAGCGTCACTGTTTGTGACTCCAAAAACAAAACAAAAAAAAAAAATGTATGTGAATGTATGCATATACACTCATTTAGATTAAACACGTTTTATAAAAGAGAGCAAATGACATACATCTAATTTTCATCACTCTCATTCTCTCACGCACTCACTCTCACAAACTGTGCCGACACTAAAAGTGTTTTGTTGCTGATAAAATGTCATCATACTATGATATTTGCATTGCAACAGAACATACTAAATCTACACCCTCAAATTAAAATAAATGCCAACTGATTCTACACATAAAAGTTGTAGGAAAAAGGGTAGTAGCCAAATGAATAATACAGAAAGAAGGTAAGGCTCTTGCCTTACCCATGGCCAGCTCAGGTTGGGTCCCTGGCACCCCATATGGTTCCTAAGTCCACCAGGTTCCTAAGTCCTGAGTGCAGAACCAGGTGTAAGCCCTAAGCACAGTTGGGTGTGACAACACACAAACCCAAAAAGGGGGGCAGGGGTAGAAAAAAAAATGTTAAGGAGTTTTTTTCTTTCCTTTTTAAATACCATGATTACAAGCATGATTGTAGTTTGGTTTCAGTCATACAAAGAACAGGGGGGTAGAAATTTAACATCAAGTCTTTCTATACATCTTTGTTAGGCATGTCTTCCAAGAAAATGTCTGCAAAATGCAAACATTGGGAAGCTATTCTAACTGCTACACTCATACTAATGCCAGCAGTACTAAATTAAATTGCAACGCCTAAGTTTTTAAAAAGGTAAGTGAAACTATGCAGTAATATTTATAAGTGGGGCCAAATTATCTAAGCACTAAAACTTAATCTCATCCATTTAGATTAAGGTCTGAGCTAAACAAATACCTCCTGGTCTTCCAAGCTGAGAAATAAGAGAAACGACCCCTGCCTCCAACAACACACAACAAAAATGAAACTGTGTTCTTTGTTACCCAGGTCTACTGCTATGGAATCATATTGCTACTATGCACTTATTTTGGGATTCTTACCTGTGTAACGAGAGGTTCCAATAGTCTTTCAACTGCCAGAGTCCTAATCTCTAGGCTTTTAGGGTCCCATTTGAAATTAATGTTGCCTGCATGGACAGAAGTCATGGCTGAGAGAGAAACAAAAAGTCAAAGTCAGGAGAACATCAAATACAAGAAATTAATGCATGAACAAATCTCCTATATAAGGACTCTTATAAGAGAAAATTTATATTCACTACAAAATGGGGAAAAGGGCTAGTGGGGAGTGAAGAAGAATCCTATTAGCCTGCACATGAAGACACTGCAACTCTTAAAACCTCTTTAAGACTTCAAGATTATAAGCATTAGGAGGCCTGAAGGATAATATAGCTGATAGATCCTTGCCCTTTCCTTTCCCTTGCACACAGCCAATACAAATTCAATCCCAGGCACTTCATATAGTCACCTGAGCCTGCCTGAAGTTATCCCTGGAGCAGAGTGCCAGGAGTAATCCCTAAGCACAGAGCCAAGAATGAGCCCTGAGAGCAAAACCAGGAGTAAGCATTTAGCACAGCTGGGTGTGACCCAGAAACAAAAACAAACCAAAAAAAAAAAAAAAAAAAGGATTTTAAACATGTAGTACTGTAAAATAGCATTCCCAAACAAAGTTATTTGTTTTGGACTTCTTTGGCACCAAGATATTTCTATTTTGTTTGTCTACAATGACTTAGAAGCGGGATGAAAAGCTAAATTAAAGGTTAATACAGATCTTGTTTTTTTCTCTCATTTTACATTTATAGTACAGTAAAATCTAAAAGGAATACTTCATTTGTTGATGAATTACTCCATTAAAACATAATCCTCAGGGCCAGAGTAGTAGTCCAGCAGATAAGGTATATGCCGTACAAGTAGCTGACCCAAGTTCTATCCCCAGCATCCTCATATGTATGGTCCCCTGAGCACCAAAAGAAGTAATTCCTGAATGGAGAGTCAGGAGTAATCCTGAGCATCACCTGGTAAGGCCCACCCAAACCTTCAAACTGTTTGAAACTGTTCACAGCACAGAAATTTGAAATTTTGGAAGGACAAGTTATTAGAATCACAAACTAGAATTTTTATTCTCAAGGACAAACCAGGTTAGTACATGCAAAGACTTGGATGCAACGATATAAATAACAGCTCTGTATATAATCAGTAAAAACTAGGGGCCAGAGAGAAAGCATGGAGGTAAGGCATTTGCCTTTCATGCAGAAGGACGGTGGTTGGAATCCCGGCATCCCATATGGTCGCCCGAGCCTGCCAGGAGTAATTTCAGAGTGTGGAGCCAGGAGGAATCCCTGAAGCGCTGCCGGGTATGACTCAAAAAAAAAAAAGTAGAAACTACCCAAATTTCACTTAACACATCGCACAACCAACTACACATTAGTTAAGACATACCTTCAGCTGACGTTCTAAGATTACTCAGATTTAATATTTACATGGATTCAAATATTCTTTATCTAATAATTATTACTTTTCTTAGTCTCTCTTAAAAAATAATCAGATATATAAACACACCTTATGAGAACATTTGTGTAAATTCAAGTATTTTTATTTAGTCTTACAGAATAATTACTCACCCTCAAATCTCATTTTGCTCTAAACCTACGTGCAGACATAGTAAGAGTTGACATTTCAGGCCTCAGTTCAGTGCGCATAAAACCAAAACAATTCTCAACTGACATCGCTACTGAGAAACTACTGATAGCAAGAAGCACCCTCAAAAGTGAAGCTATCCTGCTTCAGAGATATGCCTTGAACAATTTGCCCCTATGCCTTTTTTGGTAAAATGGCCTTACAGAACATAAATATTTCACCTTGTGCCTTGAATAAATGGAACAGAGCTTGACCCAACTTGATTCCTTGGCCTCTGTTACCCCGGTATACACCTTTCAAGGGACCCGATAAGATTTCTTTGCGTCAAGATCAACCTTTATAAAGTCAGTGCCTTTCTAGATCTCAGGATTTGTAAACACAGGGAATGTAGCAATGTTCCTCTTTAAAATTACCAACATTTTGATACCGCAGATAGTAGAAAAGGTAAGGCACTTGCCCTGCATGCAGACAACCCAGGTTCAAATTCAGCACCACATATGGCTTTCCCAAATTCCTTTAGCCTTACTGCTGTGCTATCTCTCTGGCCCCCCAAACTGATTAATTTTAAGTAACCACTAGGGATTACCTTATCAGACAGCACTAATCTAGACTCTTCAGAAAACATCAAATTAAATGACATGAGGAAAAACGAATCCTCCATGACACTGAAGTTAGAAGGATGAAACGCCACTGACCAAGCAATGAAATCAAAGATAAACAAATGGGGCAACATTAAATTAAGAAGTTTATGCACCTTAAAGGAAATGATGACCAGAATACAAAAACATATTAGACTGGGAAAAACCATTTGCCCACCACTCATCTCATAAAAGTTAATATTCAAAATATATAAAGCACTGATAGAAGTTAATACAAAAAATAAGAATCTAATCTCATAAAAAATAAAAATGGGGAGAAGAGATGAACAGAAAATCAGAGAAACACAAATCAAAACAATGATTCCCTACTGGTAGAAATGCTGAATGGTGCAGTCTTTTTGGAAGACAATATGGATATTCCTCAAAAAACTAGGAATTAAGCAATTCCACACCTGGGCCCAGCAACACCACACAGAAAAGACAGACAACTATACTCCTATGTGCATTGCAGCACTATTCACAATAGCCTAGAAACAACCCAACAACAACCTAGAAAAGTCTAGAAACAACCCAAGTGCCCAAGAACTGATGATCAGATAAAGAAGCAATGGGACATATACACAATGAAACAGTATTGACTGTAAGAAAAGTTGGGGAGTAGGGGCCGGGCGGTGGCGCTGGAGGTAAGGTGCCTGCGCTAACCTAGGACGGACCGCGGTTCGATCCCCCAGTTCCCCATATGGTCCCCCGTGCCTGCCAGGAGCGACTTCTGAGCGCATAGCCAGGAGTAACTCCTGAGCGTCACCGGGTGTGGCCCAAAAACCAAAAAAAAAAAAAAAGTCGGGGAGGGGGAAAAAAAAGAAAAGATAAGTCATGCAATTGGATAAATGGATAGATTTGAACTGTATCACGCTGAGTAAAATAAGTCAGAAGGAAATGGAAAGACACAGAACATTTCTCATATTTGGTATATAAAAAAGTAGGAAGTAGTTAAGTAACTAATGTCCAAAGGACACAGAAATGAAGATTAAGAGAATCATAGTGTTTAAATAAAGATATCTTAAAAAAAATAATGAATAAAAGGACCCGGAGAGATAGCACAGTGGTGTTTGCCTTGCAAGCAGACGATCCAGGAATAAGATATATGGTTCCCCTGCCTGCCAGGAGCTATTTCTGAGCAGATAGCCAGGAGTAGTAGCCCCTGGGCACTGCCGGGTGTGGCCCAAAAGCCAAAACCAAAACAAAACAAAATAAAAATTAAAAAAAGAGAACTAGCCCTACCCATCAGATTCAGGTGATCTTTATCACAGAGACCTAAGACCAAAAGACAATAAAGTTTGTCAAGAGAATCAAGAAAATCAAATTTTTATGCAAAATCTCCCCACTTTAAACCACACCCAGTGTTCAGTAATGATTACTCTTAGTGGTGTATGCGGGAACCATCTACAGAACCCAGGATCAATTCTTAGTTGACCACTCGCAAGGTAAATGCCTTAACTACTACAACATCTCTTACCCCCAAAACCTCCCAACAACTCACATTTTAAAAGTTATAACTATACAGGTCTGATAAAAAGTACTTGCCACAGGCCTAAGACGTCTGCCTTGTGCACACTAGCCTAGGACGGACTGTGGTTCAGTCCCCTGGCATCCCATATGGTCCCCTAAGCCAGGAGTGATTTCTGAGTCCATAGCCAGGAGTAACCCCTGAGCGCCACGGGGTGTGGCCCAAAAACCAAAAAGAAAAAAAAAAGTCTCAGGAGGAAAGCAAGCTTTGTATGCATGCAGGAACGCCACATTTATTACCAACACTAGTGGGTATGGCTCCAAAATAAACAAATAAAGGGAGAGATAGTAAAGGAAAGGATGGGAGAGGAGGTCAAATCCTAATTTCCAAACCTTCCAGCCTTGAGGAAACGCTAGTATTACTTTCATTTATATTACCTCTCAATAGCCTTTGAACTTGTTTTATTTGATATAACAGATTTTTCCCAGGCTTATCTTGCAGATTTCCTTCATTTTAGCTCAGATAGCTATATACTTGTTTATTGGTCAAACTGAACATGAGCAATTCACTATTAAATATTTACAAGTCTACCAAGAACAAAGCTCCTGCCTTAATCTGTCATATCTTCTGCTCCTCTACAATTAATGGAATGTTTTGAGCAGGTAAACAAGTAACTTTTTAAAATATAGTTTTTTTCAATTATCTTAAATACTCCTTCAAAAGATATATTATAAAACCTACCAGTGGGGCCAAAGTGATTGCACAGCTGTGGGTAGAACATTTGCCTTGCACAGACAGTCAACCTGGGTTTGATCCCTGCCATCCCATATGATCTCTGAGCTACCAGGAATAATTTTTGTGCACAGCCAGATGTAACCCCTAAGTGCAAATGTACCCCTAAGTGGTAAAAAATAAATAAATAAATAAATAAATAAATAAATAAATAAAAATAAAAGTCAGTGCTAGTCACCTTCATGAATAATAGCAATCTTGGGTGTTTCCAGGAAGGATTATTCTTAGTGAAATTCAATAAAAAGTTAAACTATAGGGTCGGAGCAGTAGCGCATTGGTAGGGCGCTTGCCTTGCTGACCCAGGACAGACCTCAGTTGGATTCCCCCAGGCATCCCATATGGTTCCCCAAGCCAGGAGCGATTTCTAAGCACATGACCAGGAGTAACCCCTGAGCCTCACCAGGTATGATTCAAACTCCCCCCCCCCCAAAAAAAAAGTTAAACTATAGCTATTCAGTCTTTGTTACCTTATAAATAGCAATAGTGCTATAAAGCAAATGTTCACTATAAATTCAGAAAGGGACAGAAACGTAGGTGTGTGACTAACAATCTTCATGACAGAAAGAAATGGAGAAGCCACAAGCAGAAAATAAAAGTATTGTTCCATCAGAACCAAAGAGGCTGATTGCTGGCAAAAATGCCTCATTTGTACAGAGGTACATACCTACTCCAAATACATTAACTGTTCATTTACAACAGAATGGCCACATCATTCTTAAAATGTGTCTGCTCCAAAGCTTTAGAATACCCTTGCTATACTATTCAATGCCAATATTTTTTAAAAGCAAGATTTAATTAGTGCAGTGGTAGAATAGTTCATTTAAATGCAGATCGGGACATGTAAAAATTAAAAGTACCCACAGTAACTGTTAACTGTCACACTGCACAAGATAAAGGATCATGGATTACTTAATGCAGGCACAGGCATGCCAAATTACATCTACATTAAACAGGTTTTTTGTTTTGTTTTGTTTGGTTTGGTTTGGTTTTAGGGCCACACTGACGGTGCTCAGGGGTTACTCCTGGCTGTCTGCTCAGAAATAGCTCCTGGCAGGCACAGGGGACCAAATGGGACACCGGGAATCGAACCAACCACCTTTGGTCCTAGATTGGCTGCTTACAAGGCAAACGCCGCTGTGCTATCTCTCTGGGCCCTACATTAAACAGTTAACTAAGTTCTTGGATTCACAAATCTCTTGGTCACTGTCAAACAAAACCAGATGACACTTATAATGAAGATTCACACTGAAACCTACATATTTTACTAAGCTTCCCAAGCCTGTCACCTTCAAATGTGTAAACATTTGGATCAGAGAGATAGCTCGAATCACATTGGAGGTCATGTTCAATCCATACATTATATGGTCCCTACAGGAACAACCCTGTAGCACTTCTATAGCACCTCTGAGCACCACCAGTTGCTGTCCAAAAACATAAATGTTAAAACATAGCGAGTTGGAGAGATAGCATGGAGGTAAGGCGTTTGCCTTTCATGCAGAAGGATGGTGGTTTGAATCCCGACATCCCATATGGTCCCCTGTGCCTGCCAGAGGCGATTTCTGAGCATAGAGCCAGGAGTAACCCCTAAGAGCTGGCAGGTATGACACAAAACAAAACAAAACAGAACAAAAACATAGCCAGTTAAGAAGTCAGAAGAGAAAGGAGAATATAAAAATAAGAGGTATCTTGATTGGAGCTGAAGAGACAAAACATCGGGTAAAGCTCTTCCATTGTACCCAACCAAATGGGATTTGATACCTGACACCCCAGATGGTTGCCTAGCATCACCAGAAGTGATCTGAGTGCAGAGCTAGGAATAAACCTTAGTTCCAATGACAGTGACCCAGATACAAAAATTCAATTTAAAAGATACAAATAGGGGCTGGAGAGATAGCATGGTCAGCGGTTCGAATCTGGCATCCTATATGGTCCCCCAAGCCTGCCAGGAGCGATTTCTGAGCGTGAACCAAGAGTAACCCTTGAGCACTGCCGAAAAAATAAATAAATACATAAATAAATAAAATAAAGATATTTGTATCTTTACAAATATGTGATTACATTTTTTTTTTTTTTTTTGGTTTTTGGGTCACACCCGGCAGCGCTCAGGGGTTACTCCTGGCTCCATGCTCAGAAATTGCTCCTGGCAGGCACGGGGGACCATATGGGGCACCGGGATTCGAACCGATGACCTTTTGCATGAAAGGCAAACGCCTTACCTCCATGCTATCTCCCGGGCCCTATGTGATTACATTTTTAATTCGCTTTAAACATGACTTTATCATAACAAAACATTTAAAAACTCCAATTTTTAGGAGGGGGGGCAGTTGGGCCACACCTTGTGAGTAGGGTTTACTTCTGACTCCTCAATCCAAGATCACTCCTGGCAGAACTTGAGGGACTCCATATACAGTGCCAGAACTGAACCCAGGTCAGCTGTGTGCAAGGCAAGAGGCTTATTCACGCTAATATCACTCCAGCACCTAACTCAAATTTTGTTTGTTTTCTTTTGGTTTTGAGGTCACACCTGAAGTTGCTCACAAGCTACTTTAGGCAGTGGAAAGCGGAGAAGATTAAAACTGGGATGGCTATATGCAAGCCATGACTCCAGACTACTGAGCTGTCAATCTCTCTCCAGCCCCTGGATCCTTTTCCTGAGCACACTAAAAGAAATGGGAAAACATAGGGCACAGCTGAATGAATCACCAAACCATGAGCCTCAGGATAGACAATTATGAAAGGCATAAAGCAAAGGACAAACTGTAAACTAAAAAAAAATATATGAAATCAGTTACTTGTTTATAATCAATTAACAAATATTTGGGCCAGAGCAATAGCACAGTGGTAGGACATTTGGCTTGCATACAGCCCACCCGGGAAGAACCCGGGTTCGATCTTCAGCATTCCATGTGGTCCTCTGAGTCTGCCAGGAGTAACCCTGAGTGCTGCTGGGTATGACCCAAAAACAAAAACAAAAACAAAAATAAAATCTAACTTCTCCTAAAACACAAGAAAAACACGGG
>PVKC010041266.1:0-12186 GCA_004027635.1 Crocidura indochinensis | reverse complement strand
GGATCAAATACTCCGGGAATGGGTGGAGTCCTTCTAGAGGCTTTCATTTTTGGTTTGAGAAAAGGAGGGGAAAATGAAGGTGGCATATTCAAAGAATGCTCCTTTTGATACTTAGAGGAACATGTGGACTGAGATCAAACTTGGTTTGTTTGTGCAAGGTACTATTTTTCTAGCTCTGATGACTTACTTTTATTAGCAATCTTGTTTGAAGATAATGCATCTTTGCAACTATGTCATTGCAGAATGGACCTCTCAGAGTTGCAGTGAGAGTTTTCTATTTAATTTTAGGGTCTCATCTATCATAGCTTTGCTAATATCCCCAGTGCCTGGTGCTTCTTGCAGAAACCTATTATAAAAATAGACCCTGTTAGTATTTAAGATTTAAAATTAACTGTAACCTAAACGTGATGTTAGAATAACGTGTGCCTTTACTTAGAGATAACAGATAACTTAGAGATAACAGGCTTCTGTACTTTGCTTGCTTAAGGAAGTTAACTGATTTAAAACCTGGCTTTGGTCTTTGCTGTGAGCCTTAACAGGCTGCAATGTTAAGGAAGAAAGACTAGGCCCAGACAACATCGTTTCTGTAAATCAGTGCTTCTCAAATAGTTGGGCGCGCCCCCCAGGGAAAGCACGAGGCTCCTTAAAGGGAGGGGGGCATTTGACCTCGGCAAACACTGTCATAACAAGCTAAACCCTGTATTTATGTCTCTGTATGTCTCTGGAGCTGAGAGTCGCTGTGTCCTGCTTCAAACCCCGCTTCGAAAAACTATGCATTTCAAAACGTGCTCATTGTAGCCATTAGTCCAGACATCACCTCTGATGAAAAAAATCAGCTCAAATTATTTTATATATTTTTGTTTTTCAGGGTAAAGATTTTTGTTTTTTGTTTTTTTAATAAAGATACTATTTACAGTCGCGTGTGGGGGGCACAAAATGTTTTCTTCTTCCTAGGGGGGCACGACAGAAAATAATTGAGAAGCACTGCTGTAACCAGACCCTAGGGGTAAATGACAGGAATTACACCCATGTAAGGATAAACAGCAGCTGACAGGTCAGATGATAACTGAACTCTAGGTCTGCAGCAAAGGACAGATAGCCAAATGACACTGCACCCTTGAACTGACCTAGGTACCCCTTTAAATTTGACATATGAGCCCTTCTTGGGGTACTCATTTCCTAGGAGATGTTGGACCCCAGCATGCTGGAATAAACACCCTTGCATTTACATTACTGCCTGTCTTCCTGGTGGTCTTTTTGGTGATGGACCATGAGTTCTGGACTCCAACAACACGATGTCAGCAGAGTCTTTGCATATTTCAAGGGATTCCTGACAGTTATGATTTATGATATTCAAGCTTTGAGGATTTTTCCATCCTATGTTCCATCCTGAGGGGAAATATTTATCAAAAATATATTTTCTCTCTCTAACAATCCATCAATGGGGAAATGAAGATCACACCTAGAGTCTAGTGGGCAGAGTAGATCTAATAGGTTATAATGGGTGTCATAAAAGAGAAAAAATTCAAAATTTTATAGAATGGCTTATATATAGATATGAGTATATTTATAAATTTGTGCACCATAGAGTCAGAGGGATGTTAGATATTAGAGTTGTAATTTCACAATGAAGAAAGTGTCCTTTCTTAGAGCAAGTGTCACTGGGGTCATATAAGCTGCAATGGCAATAGGTATCATGGTGGGTGAGAATATCCTCTTTGTACATAGATTCGTATGTCTTAATTTATAATTACTCAGTATGGTTCAAGGTGCCTCACTTTTTGATGGACCAAGAGTAGTTTTAACAGAGTCATAGATATAGAACTGAGAATAGTACTCAGGAAGTTGTAAAAGTTTTCAACACATTTGTATTCTTGGCTGGATTTTCTAGTTCCAGCATACAAACTGCCTTTTAGTGATGTTTTCTTTAAGCAAATAGTGAACATGAATTTATCTAAAGTCTATATTGACTCAGAAAAACTCTGAATGAAAAATCATCTCCTGAAACCTGTCAATTAGTTTTATGGATTTTTACCCTCATATGTGGCAGCAAGATTTACGTTAACCGAAAAGCAGAAACAAGAAGACACTCGATAATCTAGTGTATGGGCAAACCTAAAGTTCATGTTAGACTCTGCTGTTAATAAATTCTGAAAAACAAGAGTTCTGGTTAAAATCCTTAGAACAATCGTTTTATTAATTGTATAGTAATAGTGATTGCAAAATCTGTCTCATTGATTTTTGAAGGGTTATGACAGTGGCTGAATTAAATTAATAACTGAAGTAAATTATCATATTATATGATTTCTAGTTAATCCATTGAAGTTTTCTATATTATACAATTGCCATTTTATTCTTACTTTCAACCTTTTTAACATTAATAGTTACCCAAAAAGTTTTGTGATACTTTTTGTTTTCTCTCTAAAGAAGTCTCTCTAGAGTTCTACCCCACCATCAATCTGAATATTTTAACCTTAAATGTTTTCTATCTTTCCTACCCTGACTTTTTCTAACCCTATATCTCCCTATATGTCTGCTAATAAAATTCTACCTTATATAAGCATTTTTCTAAATATAACCTGCTCTCCAAATTATCTCACTATATTAATATTTACCTACTATATTCTGCTGACATTTGTAAATTTTTATTTTTCATAGCTCTAAATCATATTTCCTATGGGTTGATCTGTGGCCTATTCACATATATAGTGCTATAAACACTAGCAGATATATGTTGCTACTTTTTTCTCTAGAAATGCAAAGATGGAAAAGACTGCTCAAAGCATTTCTCTAGCAAATGAGACAGATATCTGTAATTCAATAAGATGATAATTTAAGAGTCTATTTTTATGAAAATGTATGCATTTTTAATATTTTAGCTGAAATTGATTAGTCATTTCTTGGGAAATAAATTACATTTTATTTTTAATCATAATCCAAACAAGGCTCTAAATCTAATTAATTTCTATTATTTGATGTTCAGATTTATCTGTGGTCTTTTTCCTTTTACTCTATTACCAAAAATATAAATCAGAATATATTTTACCAAGATTTTAGGTAAATGTTATGAAAAAAAAAAGTATTTTCTACAACCCAAAGAATAGCATTGGAACAGACTAGCAAACATGCAAACCAACAAACCAAATAATTTATGATTATTAGTATCATATCTAATGAAAAAGCTTGGAAGCTCATGGAAACTTTAGGGTTGAAATCTCTTTGAACAACCTCTCTTGCCTTTTCTCTATCAAAATGTCAATATTTCAGTCAGAAGTGGAATGAGTCTGAGAAGCAATATAATCTTATATTCATGCCCTGACATTCCCTAACATAGACTACTGCCCAGCAGCAGCTAGCTCCCCTGTGAAATCAGATAACCAGCCTTGATATGCTTTAATAGATTCAGGAATACAATTACCATCGCTTCCTGGAGATCAATTAATTGATTTGTCTGATTCTGTCAGTAGCAATACTTTTCTATTCACATTACTTATTAAAATACGTTAAGGTTCTTACCATTCATTTTCATACTTAAAGAAGAGAATAGAGAAGATAAACATTTGAGAATCCACAACTTGTTCACCTTTCATGATATAGGAGCTATGAGATCAAGGTAGAGGTAGATCCACCACTGTAAGTAAGTATGCCCAAGGTATTTAGAAGGATTTTTACGAAGAGAAAATTTTCCAAGCTAACTGATATCCACTGAATACAGTTTATGTAACACAAGAGCCATGGATTTAATTCCCTGTTTTAGTCATAACTTTCCACTTGTGTGAACCAATATTTTCTCTATAATTTTTGGTAGGTTTGATTTAGCAATTATCATTTGTAGTCAAGAATCCCATTGGTCATAAGGAGTGTTTATAGGTTCAGTGATCACTTAAGTTTCTGACTAATAGTGAATAATTGCTATTTAAATAAAAATGACACTCCTCCCTATAAAATGGCTTTATTATAATTATTCTGTGCATAGTGATCTTGTAGTTAGCAAAGTCCTTATGTAAATGAAGTCTTTCACAATTTCCCAGCAAATCCACCATCCAGTTAACAATTGCAGCCTGCTGATTTTTTTCTTTTACCTTTGAATATGTGACTTTATAAACCTGCTCCTTTAATCCTTTTATCCTCTTAATCCCTGGCTGAGCAGTACCCTGTAAAACTATAGAGAAAAGACACTTCCAAGGGGCTGAACATTGCCCTGCAGACATTTTTTAAATGCTTCCCAGGAGCTCAGTACCACCCATAGGGCAAATTACTTCCTGGTAGAATCAAAGACCAAGCAGAATGATACTGGAGAGCTTGGTCCTTTTTTGGTATTGTATTCAAAAATAATCCTATCCAGCCTTTTCAAGGAGAATGAAGAAAAACAAGTTATTGTGAAAATGGCAATATAGGAAAAATACATGCTTGACTTTGTCATCAAAGAAAAATTTATCAATTTTAATTCTGTTCCTGCAACTGATCACCAAAACAAATGAAACATACTCTTAGATTATATTTACCTCTTTGTTTTGAAGTTTATTATTATTAGATGTCAATGTGATATTATTAAAGTTACCTAGTTAAATAAGAGCCAGAATTTATCTATAGCCAGAGTACCTACGCCTATTTATTTATTTTTATTTTGGGTCATACCTGGTCATACCTGCTCAGGGGTTACTCCTGGTTCTGCACTCAGAAATCTCCCCTGGCATGCTCAGGGTACCATATGGGATGCCTGGAATTAAACCTGGGTCTGTCCTGTGTTGGCTATGTGCAAAGTAAATGTCTTACCTCTGTGCTATCTCTTCTGCCCCTGTGGTCCATTTTCCTAATTTATGACAATTATAACTCTGGATAAAGTGTCCTGATTTATATGTACAGAGCTGGATCAGACTATTCATTTAATATCTAACCCCACGTTATCTTTTACAAAAATGGGCTTTCTACGTACCTTTCTTTTTTTTTTTTTTTTTTGGTTTTTGGGTCACACCCAGCAGTGCTCAGGGGTTACTCCTGGCTCCATGCTCAGAAATTGCTCCTAGCAGGCACAGGGGACCATATGGGGCACTGGGATTCGAACCGATGACCTTTTGCATGAAAGGCAAATGCCTTACCTCCATGCTATCTCCTGGGCCCTCTACGTACCTTTCTTAATACTTCAGAAAAAGTCTCTTTGTCAGTGAGAAATAATGACTATGCTGACTTCTCTTAGTTTCATCAGGAGAATCTTGATTTTTGTTCTCTACCTGATATTTCAAATACTCAAAGTGAAAAGTTCATCTTTCTTAAAACATATTATTATCACTATAATTACTATCATTATGAAATGCCATGGTATTTAAGAGTGCTACATACAGATGGTGTTTCTGATTGGCCAAGAGAGATGTCCTACTCAGGTGCTAGTAAGGTTAATTATGAAGTCTTTTCTTCTTTTGTTCTTGAACTAGAATTGCAACATGTAGAGAGAGAAGTGCTAAAGTAAGTATGGGAGTTTCTTGATGTTATATTGTATTTTTGTTCTATGGACACTAATGAAAGCAATGAATGGATTTAGTGAAATGAGGAAATAATAATCAATAAATATTGAGTTGAATATCTCAGATGTTATGAGTTACTTAATCTTAAAATAAAGAGAAATTGTAGTGAAAATTATCTGTTCCTTGAGTGAATTTGTAGACACAACTATTGAAAAGGAGGAATAAGCAGTTTGAGTTAATGTGAGTCTAGAGATGTCCAGTTCAAAGAGAGTCTGATTTCAGAGGCCATGGAGTATAATATAGATAAGGATTCATTAGCTCTTGAGAAACATTGAACTTGCTAAAATAATTTTGTGATATGAAATACCTTGTAAGGTCAGATGTTGTTCCAATACCTTTGCTATATTAATTTATAAGTCATTCATGTTATTTAAAGTTTTATAAACTAGGTGACACTTTTACTCTTTAGAAAAATAAAAAGACCCAAAGACAGTCAAATATTCTATAAGAGAGTCAGGTTTGAATTAATGCCTATTTGTTTACAAAGCCAGTATCGTTATTTTTATTCTGGAGTGAACAGACTCTCAGAGGGGTACCTTCACAACTTAAGTGCATATGGAAGTGGATAAACATACAACCGTTTTTTAAAACTAAACCTGTGAGGGGAGTTCCTAGAAGTAATATTTAAAAAATGATATTACAAATGTTAAGAAATGTGAGAGTGTCAAGGTAGTATTATTCCAAGGTTGATATAATGCATATGGATCAAGAATTAGAATTCCAAATTATATTGAATTTGACCTACAGTGAGAAAAACTGAATTTTTTTTTTTCAGAGTAATTCGCCTTTATGATGAGATCTGGCAGGCAAATTGATTGTGAATGCATACAAAGAAAAAAAGACTTCTCTTGTCTTTAAGAAATCTGATATTCAGTTTTGAATAATAAGAACCGTTTTATTCCTTTATATGATGATCAAAACAGAGGTAAGGGATATGATCCTTACTTTGATTTCAACTAAAAAATTCCAACACAATCTTATGCTTCTAGAGGAAGAGTGAAGCACATGAGTATACCAAAGGTGTTTAATTATTTTTCCTAGGAATGGAGTATTATTACTAAGGGGTGATTATGAATTGATATTTTTATTCATTTGTTTTATGAACAACACAGTAGCAATACTCAGGGCTTATTCCTGACTCTTTACTTATAAATCACTCCTGGTGCAGATATATCAGACGCCTGGAATCAAACCCTAGTCATCTGGAATTGAATCCGAGTGCCTTCCCTGTTATAATATCTCTTTGTCCTAAATTCTGAAATACTTATTTTTTTTTGTTTTTGGACCACAACCAGAGATACTAAGGGGTTACTCCTGGCTATGAGCTCAGAAATCGTTCCTGGCTTGGGGAACATATGGGACTTCAGGGGATCAAACAGCCATCCGTCGTAGACTAGCATGGGCAAGGTATGCGCCACCACTCTGGCCCCTAAAATACATTTTTTCTGTACATTTTAATCCTAGCACTTATTTCTTTTTTTCCAGAAATGAGTGAACTTTAGAAACATAAAAATAGAAAGTAAATTAAACCAATGTACTTATTTGTAGCTAGGAAAGTCTTTAATAAACTTAATTCTGAGGTATTTAGAAGACAAATTGTTCAATAATGAGTAGGCATATGCAAGGGCAACAAAATGGAAGTTTTCCTGTTTCTCCTCACACCTAATGATATAAATATGTCTAATCAAGTATTTAGAAATAGATGTTTAGACACAGGGAGAAGAGAAGGTGAATGGCTTCTAGGGCTCTGCAGGGAATCTGTGTAAATCATTGAACTGTACTTATTGAATATAAGAAATAAATTGTAGCTAGGAACCATGCTTTATATTTAAGATAAAGTATCCCTGATTATTTCTAAAATTAATTCCACTCAATAACTCAGGTTTTAACTAATGATATCGGATTCACTCTACACTGATTTTTCTGGATCACTCGGTCTCGTACTTTGAATGACATCAACCCGTCATTGATTTCCCAATTTATGTATTTAGCTCAGTCTCTCTTTTGTGGTATTTGCCTGATTACCAACTAATTGACTAATTGTCAATTTCCTTCTTAAAATGCATTTAAATTTGGTGTATCCAAACTTAAAACTTCATCTTCTAACTGTCAAACATCTCCTAAACATCTCTCTCAGTGAATAGCTTCATGGCATTTTCATCCTTTTAGTTAGTGAAAAAAAATAGGTTGGAACAATTCTTGACTATTCTGTCTCAGTACTCATATTCATTTAACTGGAACTACTATTTTGAAAAAGAATATATATATAATATGATATTTATCATTTTTACTAAAAGTATCTTTTTTCAAGTCACTCTCATGCCTCATATTGATGGGCTCAACTGCTCTATTTGATGCTACCTTTGCTTATATCTAGGTTTCTCCCACACAAAATCCAGGCAGACTTTTTTGTTTGTTTGTCTGTTTTGGGGCCACATGCAGTGGTGCTCAGGAGTTATTCCTATATCTGAGTTTAGAAATTGTTCCTGGCTGGCTCTGGGGATTATATGAGATGCCAGGGATTGAACCTAGGTCATTCACTTGTAAGGTAGACTTTTTGAAGGATAAATAATGATGTCCCTATATTCTAACTCTCCAGTAGTTCTCTAATTTGGTATTAAAAAATAGTCAAAATATTTGATGATGAAATGTTTTCCTGCATTTGCCATTATTTCCTACCAAAATAGTTTCTTAGTAGTGTTGGGATGGATATTTTTGACATAGTATGTTCTTTTTGTAATTTTATAATGTTTCTCAAGTAGTTTTTAATAAGAATGGTGATTTCCTAGTAAAGGGAGTGATTACAGTAGAATTGACCACACTATTGGTTTCTGTTTTTAGTTGGCTTTTAGAAATTTAGTCACAGGCAGCAGTTTCACAGTAAGAAAGACTAGGCTCAAAAGACAGCTGATTCCTGGAACCAGGCAAACCTTAATTGATTCCTGGAACATGTAAATCATAAGGACATTCCAATGCTAGGACATCTTGTATTCCATTCTAGAGACACCTTGGAAGGACAGGTGGAAGGTGGAACCAAACTGACATGGGGACACCTTGGTCCCCACAGATAGCAGATGGCCCTTGAAGATTAGGGAGGAATAATTGCACATAGTCACTAAAAAAGAGAATGACACATAGATGGCACAATAGGTATAGAATAAAGGTAAAATCTAGTTTAATGCTATTCTTGCTACTGTCACTGGCTTGGCCGATATAGAAACATGAGACTCCAGACTCCCTCCACCTAGCAGCCCATAGCCTGGGCCAGTACCTTCACCCTGGTCACATGGGGCACCTCCACCATGCTTGAATGGGGCTCTTCTAGGCCAAATCAGTACACACCTAAAGACCACCTGGGGGTCTCACCCATGTCACAAAATACCATCAGAATGAGGGCTGAAATTAATGATGTCATGAAGGGACTGGAGCAGTTAGAAAAATCATGCTTTTTCCTGTGATTGTTATTGGCGTCTTTAAGTTGTAACACTCTTGTGGAATCTATGAAATGCTTTGATTTGTGTGCTCATTATCATATGAATTTCCTTAAATGTTTGTGAATTTGAATGCTGGGGGGGGGTGGGATCTCACTGCACACCGAACTCCTGGTTTGCAGTGACACTCCAGAGCTCTAGAATAAACCCTGCTTTGCCTTTGCATTCTCTGAAGATATGGTTTGTGGTCTTTATTGAGGCAATGGACTTTTCCTAGACCCTGGCCTGTCCTGAACCTTGGGCCTCCCCAGGTCCTAGGCTTTTTGGTCCCCTTTTAACAGTAGTTTCTTGGCTTTGCTTGTATACAATCCTCCCTTAGTGAAGGATGACCTTTACATTGTCTGAATTGTTCTCACATTGCCTCTTTCAAATCTATCATTGTAATGGATGCTGTGATATATCAATACAAATATGATATCTGAAAATATGGAAATTATTACATTAATCAAAAACATTCAATTAAATGGCAATAATAAAACATTAGTAAGAGTAATATTAATCAAGTCACCAAAGATGGATAGAATTATTTTGCTGCTTATTTATCTAATTTGATTTTTAACAACTTATTGAAGGTCAAGAATGTGATTCTATTTATTTTATAAAGAAGAAAGACACAGGAAACATGATTCAATTAATCTGCCACAATGCTCTAAATTTTAGCTGATTAGATCAGACTGGAAATATCTAAGATTGAACCAATTCTTATATTCTCAAGCTATCCAATTTAGGTATTATGGATCAAAATTTGAGTAGCCAATCTCTAGAGAGGTACAAGCAAACATGCATTAGGGACCAAATGCTGGTGCTAGTTGTAAAATAAAAATATTTTATTTTTATATTTTTTATATTTTTATTTTTATATTTATATTTTTATATGGTGAGTCACCCAAAGTACAGTGTTTCTAGCCCCTTAGGCAAATAGGTCTGATGAAACAGAATAGTGATGGAGAAATAATGCCAAGCCAGTCAGCACAAGATGTATCAGAGTTAGTCTGCCTTTTCCTCATGACCTTTCATTTTTTTTAATCTTTATTTAAGCACCATGATTATAAGCATGATTATATTTGGGTTTCAGTCATAAACAGAATATTCCCCTTTACCAGTACAACATTCCCACCACAAATCCCCCCCCCCTTCCCCGCTACCCTTGCCTGCATTTGAGATAGTATTCTGCTTCTCTTATTCTTTAACATAGTCATGCTAGTTATTAGTGCAGTTATTTCCCTAACATCATTCACCACTCTTTGTGTGAGCTTCATATTGTGAGTCAGTCCTTCTGGCCCTTCCAGCCCTTAACTCTATTGTCTCTGGGCCTTATTATGGTAATGTCTTTAATTTTTCTTAAAACCCATAAATGGGGATACTATTCTTTGTCTATCTCTCTCCCTTTGACTTATTTCACTCAGCATAATAGATTCCATGTAATTCCATGTGTAGAAAAATTTTATAACTTCATCTCTCTTGACGGCTGCATATATTCCAGGCTTATGGAAAACAATATGAGATTCCTCAGAAAATTCAAAATTGAGCTCCCATATGATACAGCTATAACACTCTTAGGTATATACCCTAGAAAACAAAAATACAGTACAAAAATCCCTCCTCACACCTATATTCAATGCAGCACTATTTACAATAGCCAAACTCTGGAAACAACCAAGATGCCCTTCAACAGATGAATGACCTTCAACAGATGAAGAAAGTATGATACACATACACAATGGAATACTATGCCGGAATAGAAGGCATTCCCAACAGCAGTGAATAAGAGTTTCTTTCTCTCCACATCCTCCTCAGTACTGGTGTTTCTTGTTCTTTGTGATGTGTGCCAGTCTCCGTGGTGTTCTTGGTACCTCATTGTTGTTTTGATTTGCATCTCCCTGATGATTAGTGATGTGGAGCATTTTTTTCATGTGCCTTTTGGCCATTTGTATTTCTTCTTTAAGGAAGTGTCTGTTCATTTCTTCTCCCCATTTTTTGATGGGCTATGTTTTTCTCTTTGCACTGTGCTCTCTCTGCCAAGTTTGAAGCCAGACTTCTTTCTTTATTCAAATCAACTCCCAAATCCAAGGAAGAAGGTCAAGTTAGATACAAAAGCAACTATACAGTGAACTTTTACATACCAAAAGAAGATTTAGGGAAAAAGGAAGTTGAGGAAACATCTTTGTTTAGGCTTTTATCTAGATTCATCTTAAAAGAACATTAGAAAACCCTCAAAACATAAGACTTAAAAGGCTTAAGAAATTGTAGAGTGGGAAAGGCACTTGCCTTGCACACGGGTGACCAAGTTTTGATTCCCAGCATTTCTTATGGTTCTCAATCCTACCAGGAATGATACCTACCTGTAGAGATTAGTGTAAAACCTGAGCACTTCAAGGAGTGGCTCAAAAACAATCAGACAACATAATCTCAGGAGAGAGTATTTTTTCTCTGTAGGAAGAGTAGGCTGCCACTTTTCATAGGTATAGTCATATAGCATTCTTTTTATTATCTTCTCAGAAACATTAGTTTTTATGTACTAAGCTCATGAGGAAATTACCTGTGGTATTTCAATGTGTCTTTGTGATGATTTCTGGTGTAGAGATAAAGGATTTCTTATTTTTTATAAGCTTTGTCATCACTTTTGGTCTCTCGCTTTGAGACTAAGCCAATTTTAGGCTTATAGATCTTCAATGGCACAGGAAGTAATGACCAGTGCTTAAGATGTTGACATTTACTTCTAATTATCTGTCTAGATAATATTAATGCTTGCTCTGAAAGGTTCCATCTCCCAAGTGAGAAGTCACTCCTTGGAGAAGACATCTTCCTACTGAAGATTGGCTTTCACTTCATGCCATTCATTCTTCTGATTATTTACTTATTCATTGATCAAAACATCACCCATTCAATTCAGAGAGTCAAGGTGCTTGAGATTAGGATTCTAGTATTACAAGCAGAAGGCCTTTTCTATGTGCTTGTTGAGTCTTATAGAAACATTGACCAGTTTGTTTTACTATGATCATGCAGAACATTTACCACCTCTTATCATTTGTTAGGTGTTAGGCTCTCTGCTCAGCACTTTGTGTAATCATTTTTAAATCTTCATAGAAATGGTGGTACTCACATTATTAAATGGGAAACATGTGACAACAGAATTTGTGAAAAGCTGCAAGTAAATTAGAGTTGCTTTTGTG